>CATKHJ010482090.1:0-12764 GCA_949750685.1 Vernicia montana
CGAGGCGTTCTTCTTCTCCATCCCTCGGAAACTCAAGTGATTAATGTAATAGCTCATTTTCCATTAAGTCTTTTTGTATAGATGATTATTCAAATATAGATGCTTCATGGTAAGGTATTGAATGGTATATGTAATAGAAATAGTCTTATGGGCCTTTTTAAGCATTAAGCTTCGGATATGACATTGTAATTGAATATTGAATGTTATTAATGGATATGGATTGGTATAGTTGTTTGGTTCTGATTTTGGGAGATTGTATGATATGGATATGGATGATTGATTGATCGATGAGATTCCTACGGGTTTTCGGTGGCCTTAAGCCTACCCATGCCCTAGGATCGTTGCGGCTCAGAAGCCGGGTCGTGACAGAATTATTACAAATCTTTTCATTTTGATATGATTTCATTTTTTTTAGAAATGATTATTTTTTTTATTTAAAAAAATTGAATTCTTTGAATTATATATATTCAAATATGGAGATTAACAAAATTAAATTGAATTAAATTGAATTCTTGCAAAATTTAACTTTTCAAATTGGGCTTAAGGATTTTATTATCTAAATAATGGTTGAAGATGGAATGGTTCAAGTGTGTTTAAGCCCTGCTCTTAGTGGATAAACCATTAAAGGTTTAAAATCCAGATACTAATTGGAATTCAATAAGTGGGCTGCCCTTAATTGATAAAGGTAAATTATTATTTTATCCATGAAGTTTGACCTAATTAATAAAGTAATCTATTTTTTTTTTTAAAAACTAACTAATTAGTTCCTGAGTTTTGTTTCCATCATAACTATTAATTTTTCCATTAATTTTTCCTCTATTTTTTTCATTAGTCAATGCATGAAATTAATTTTTTAATATATAATAAAGTTTTTTGTACCTAAAATACGATTGCCTTCTTTCTCTCTCCTTCAACTCATCTGCCACCAAAAACCTCACTATTCTCATCACACACAACAACTCAACACCGCCCTCACCATACACAACAAGCCACTGCCAAGACCATAGAAAGATCGTCGTCGTTGCTCCTGCTCGCTACCAAACGCCCTCGATTCGTATAGCCAACGACGCTCCTTTATTGTTTCAAGCGAAGTCCAACCCTTTGATGGCGGTCATAACCATGAGCTCCACCATATCGGCACATCCCAGGCTCATCGCAAAATTATATTGGTTACTCTTTAATTTTATGGAATATATGGATTGAATTTTTATTTTTGTTTTCTTGCGTTTCGAAAATTGTTAATTCTTGGATCAATTTCTGATAATTTATTTGATTTCTCAAATGGATTTTTGTTAATATGATTTTCTTTTTTTTTTTTTTTTGGAAACGAAATCATTTCTTTTTTCTTTTAGTTTTTTTTTCTTTCTAATAAGTTATTGATTTGGGAATTTAATTGGTTTAGTTCTTGATTTGCGAATTTTCTGTTTAGTTTTTTCACTAGGATCAACACTTCAACACTATTGTTGTAATTTAATTTATAATTTTATGGATTATATTAAGTATTGGTCTATGATTGATTTGGCCGTGTTGGTACCCAAATTTCTTTCCATTTCTAGGTTCTATGAGATGATTCTCATGTATGTGTTGGGTGGTTAACATGAAAATTTTAACAGCAAATGAAGGGCATTTTAATTTTTTTATAGGTTTTAAAGATAAAATGAACAGAAGGATTAATAGTTATGACGGAAACAAAATTTGGTGATTAATTAGTTAGTTTCTCAAAAAGAAAGGACCACTTCATTAATTATGTCAAATCTCATAAATGAAATAGTAATTTATTCATTAATAAACTATAAAGGACTATAGCTCATATAATGAGGGTGATTCCCATGAATTAAGAACCAACAGGGTACATGTCGATTAATTAATTCTGAAATTAATAGATCGAATTTCATGGAAGTTGGCAATTCTTGTTTTTATTATGTTAATTTTATAAAGATATTTTTTAGGAAAATCTTGATAATCTAATTATAAAATCAAACATGAGTTTATAGGTAATGTTAAATCAAACATCAAGTGCGAAATTAGCCTTAAAGATTTGGGGGCTAAAAATAGTAATGAAAAAGATAAAAATAAATTAAGTTCATCGAGACAAATATAATTTTTTTTTTAAAGTACCATAATTATATATGAAAATATTTATATAGAAATTATAATGATAGAGAAAAAAAATTAGAGAACTTAAGGCTTTATAAATACTTTAATATATATATATATAATAAAATTTTTAAAATTGATCTCAAAAAGGCTTATGATTCCATTCATTGGGACTGTATAGAGGAAATTTTATTAGGGTTCCAATTTCCTAATACTTTTATAAGGTGGGTGATGTAATGTGTGAGGTCTCCTATGCACTCAATCAATATTAATGGGAGTCCTGAAGGGAGGTTTCATGGGGAAAAAGGGGTTAGACAAGGGGATCTAATGTCCCCTCTTCTATTGTGATTGTGATGGAATACCTGTCAATGAGCTTTAAGGTGTTGTGCACTTCTTATTTCCAGTTCCATTCTGGGTGTAAGAGCTTGAGAATAAATCATATTTGTTTTGCAGATGACCTGTTCCTTTTTTGTAAAGGTAAGGAATCAACTGTTACTCAGTTGCATAATGTTTTGACCCATTTCTTCAATGTCTTAGGTTTGTAAGTTAATCCTCAGAAAAGTTTGGTGTATTTCAGTGGGGTAGATAGTACTAGTAAAGGGCTCATTCTTAGGTTGTTGGGGTTTTCAGAGGGCATCTTCCTATTAAATATATGAGATTACCATTATTCAGTCATAAGCTTTCTAAATCTAACAGTCAGGTTCTAATAGAGAAGATGACTAAGAGAGTGCATAATTGGGCTGTCAAGTTTCTATCTTATGCAAGGAGGCTGTAGCTTATTAATTCTGTATTGATGAGCATGAAGAATTTTTGGTGTCAAGCTTTTATTTTACCTAAGTCTGTGATACATGATGTTAAGAGTATATGCAGGAAGTTTTTATGGAAAGGAGTTGCAGAGTATATGCATGGGTGTTTGGTGGCTTGGAAAGAAGTTTATAGTAGGAAGAAAGAAATGGGCTTAGGGGTCAAAGATGTATTAAGTTGAAATAAGGCTGCAATGACTAAGCATGTTTGGGAGTTGGTTGCTATGAAGCAGTCCTTATGGGCTAAGTGGGTCAGTTCTAATAAACTAAAGTTGTTGAGTTTTTGGGGATTGACAAAGCCTCTTAAAGCAAGTTGGTGTTGGAGAAATTTGCTAAAATGGAGGCCTGAAATTAAAACATGTTTTGAGTATTCACTTGAAAAATGAGAATTTTCATTTTGGTATGACCCTTGGTTGCAAGGTAGTTCAGTAGTTGATAGGTTTCCTTTAGTTTCTGTTTTGGATGCTGACATTCCCAAACAGACTAAGGTTAAAGAGGTATGGGCTCATAATGCATGGAAGTTGCTAAATCCTTTGAATGAGGCAACTACACAGGCTTGGGATTATATCCAACAGTATGTGAGTGTGGATAGCAGTAAGAAGGACTCCATTTCTTGGAAAATGTCTTCTTCTGGTAGATTTTCTATAGCCAGTGCCTGGACTTTCTTTCAGGGTTCAAAACCTACTGTTTCTTGGTGGTATATGTTGTGGGGATATAACCACATTCCTAGACATAGTTTTGTTGCTTGGTTGGCCATTAAGAATAAACTTCAATTGAAAACTAAACTGAAAAATTGGGGTGTCACTCAGGATGATCTATGTGTATTCTACAATGTGGAGAGTGAGCATACTGAGCATATATTTTTTTTAGTGTCCTGTTATTGCTACAATATTGAGCAAAGTTCTGGATGCTTGCTTGTATAACAGAGGGGGTCTTAATTGGAGAAGAGAATGGAGTTGGTGTAGCAGGAAGGCAAATGGAAGAAGTATTCTCAGTCAGATTAGAAGAATTACTTTTGTTGCTGCTATATACTTCATTTGGCAGGCTCGAAACTTTATCATTTTTTAGCATTCTCATATTGCAATTGGGGCTATTCTTAGGAGAATAAGAAATGTTGCTTTGTTGAAAATGTATTCTAAAAGAAGTGATAATGTTAGGTTTATAGAATTGTATAGGAAGTGGCAGATGCTTTGCTGATGTAAATAGATTGTTTTCAGTTGTTGTCATTGGTTGTATAGCTTATTGAATTTGCAATAAGATCTCCTTTTGGTATTTTCTGATAAAAAAAAATTAAAAATTAGAGGGTCTATATGTATATTTCTTTTGAAATATACATTAAAAAATTTTTAAAAATTTGAAGGGACATTTTTAAAAAATACATAAATTTTTGTGAGAAAAATATAATTTTAATTAGTTTGGGGGACCAATTAAAAATTAGGACTACATTTTATGTACCTATAAATGATGTACATATTTTTGGAGGACCATAGCTTTTGCTTGTCTCCCTAGTTCCGAAATAATGTCCATTCTTATTTTATGGAGATTAAGAATAGGATTAAGGCCATGAATATTTTAACCCAAGTTTTAATCGAACTGTTTAACCTATAAAAGTTAAACATAATCTTCTTCAACTAGTGAAAATTGTAGAATAGGATGATCATCGATAGAGGGGGACATTATGGTTAGCGGAAGCACATAATGAACAAATGCACTCGAAATTAGAATAGAGAAGAGAAAATGAGCACAATAATTTTTACATTGTTCGATAAGTGTGCTTATGTCCACATACAGTCGCCTGCTATTTTACTATATCCCAAGAATGATTATTACAACCTTATTAACTACATATTTTCACCAAAAATACACCCAAAAAAAAAAAGTGTTTTAACCTTAAATACTTCAAAAGAAACCTAAGTGTTTTATTTAATAAAAACCCAAAGAATCAACCGACTGTTTTATCCATGAAATACCCAAAGGATCAACCATGAATTTTCACAAAAAATACACAAAGGAGCAACCGAGTATTTTAACTCCAAATACCCAAAGGAACCAACATAAAGTTTTAACCTAGAAACTCCAAAATAAACAACCCAAGAATTTTAAACCTAAATTCTCAAAAGTACACAGATTATCTCTCTCACAATGTGTTACAATCAACATCTAAAGTGGACAAAGGTAGATGTGAATAGAGGTGAGCTATATTTGGTTTTAACCAAAAAATTGAACCGAACCGATGAAATTTGGTTATTTTAGTAATGAGATATTCGGTTTTTGGTTCGATTCGATTTTTAGTTTGATTCAGTTTTTAACTTTCAAAATTATTGGTTTTTGATTTTCGGTTCGGTTACCTTAAAATTGGTAACCGAACTAACCGAATTTGTAATGTATAAATATATAAATAATAATTTTTAGCAATAATATATTATTATAATAAAATTTTTGTTAATAATATTTAATATTTTTAATAATAATTTTTATTTTTATATTAATAGATATATAAATTAATGATATTTAAATTATAAATTATAATTATTCAGTTAATTATTGTAAGGGAAAGTGGCGCCAAAGAATGCGGAAGCGTAGTGGTGGGGTAAAATTTTGAACATTTAAAAAATTTTGATCCACCAATAGATAGACCTAAATTTCAGACAAGCAATCAAACTAATTTTATGTAAAACACATATGAAAAAAAAGAAGACGGAAGTGGTAATCTAATTACCTCTTGAAGCATGTTTCTTTCTTTACCAAAGAGCTCCCCAAGTGTGAAGTTTTTAAATCATCCACACTTAGCTTCACCTTTCAAGTTTCATTTGGATCTCTTAGTTGTTCTTGAACATCTCTCTTGGTGGCCCAAAATTAATTCAAGACCATCCCTCAAAATCCCTTTGGAAAATTATGTTTTCTCTTTTAATGTTTTGGAATAAATTATTTTTCAATTGCAAACAATTGTTCTTTCACAAAGAATTAAGAAAAAGATTATAAAGATTAAAAGAAAAATTAAAGAAACTTTTTATTTTTTTCATTTAACTCTCTCAAATCTTCACTCTTAAAATTACTCCATTGAAAAATAATGAATTCTTAGAGAAGATGATAAAAACCTTTGGTTTAAATATCTTCTCAAAACTTAACTATTAAGTTTGCTCAAACAAAATATCCTTTTGAAGATATTTGTTATCTTTGGCTTTAAGCCCAAATAATGAAATGTTCATTTTACCTTTCTAAAGGATTAATGGATATTTCCATTAGCTAAAAGAAGATTTTATAATTTTGACCCTTTAGTGAAAATTCTCTAAACACTAAAACTCATCCAATGAGCTTAAAATTAGTGAATTTTCTCTAACCGCTAAATTGCCTCTTCCATATCATATATGGGCTTGGGCTACATCATACATGTTTAGAGTTTGCACAAAGCCCAAAATTAATTCTTTCATTTAGTCCAAAGCTTTTTTCAATTTAATCCTTTTCATTTGTATCCTATACAAATTAAGATTTAATTGAAAAAATGAAACCTTTATGGATTTAAACTTCATAACATGTTAGGATCCTTCATAACATGTTAGGATCCTTGTAAATTTAATTACAAGTTTAACTCTATTACTACTGATCAATTAATTAAACACTTTAATTAATTATTATGGTAAACCTTTTACACTTGATAGGTGAATTCTATATGGTGTGTGACTTTCTAGGTTCATGTCTAATTAGCAATAGGAATGAGAAACACTTTTCTCTACTAATGTGAAATTCCCATTTCACACTTAGTCCCATAAATCGTGAATGACGCCTAGCATTGTATATCATGACTACCTAATTAGAAATGAATATTTATAGTTGATAATTTAAATATTTCATAGACCATCGATCATAAATTATTATGCACTTGAATCCCTTCATTAAAGATCCCAATCTCGGCTAGGGTAATGGTTTGTATCAAACCCTAATGTGCCTCGATCATATGTCTTTATCTCGATTCTAATTCTTGATATAATTAGATTCCTACTAGAAACTCTTTTAAGTGAATCTGTTTGTCCTGGCCAGGAGCTTTGGTGTCAAGAATAACCAGATAGCATAGGATCTTAACCTCATTTACTCAAGGTAACCAATTCTATCTTGGCGATCACTTACCTCCATACATAACTAATTAGAACCATCACATGACATATATCCATACATGAATAGCACGTCTATGTAAGCAGTAATAAATCCTAACCCTCAAGTTAAAGGATTATATACACTATTATGACCTAGATGATGAATAATTGACAAGTAGTAAAACTCTATATTATCATCATCTAACGTCACAATTTGACTATTCATCCTATGAATATCCACATGTTTATATCAACATCATATGTCAAGTAGCATGAAACTCATTGCCTCCATAATCAAAATTATCTCATACTAATTATAGAAAACAAACAGAGGTGATGGTCTTCTGGATTAATGATGTCCAGTCAATAATCCTATGACCACAAACATATTTAAAATATACGTACAAGAGCGATCTATCAATCATATTCTCAACACTTGAGAATATGATCCTCTTATAAAATACTTAAGGACTATATTCAATAATATAAAACTCCTTTCATATAAAGAATATATTTAATGCCATTGGAGATTATTATCTACGATTACATAATAAGTATATGGATCCTAAGGCATATACTGCTATCAATTATGTTATAACCAATAACTGAACTGAAAATATTTAGTTCGGTTCGGTTATTATTTTAAGGGGATTAAAAATTTTGATTAGTTAGAATTTCAGTTTAGTTTGGTTCAGTCAACCGAATGCTCAACCCTAGATGAGAAACAAGAAATTTGCCTGACACAATGATCATTCTAAGAACCTAAAAGATATCTCATAAGAACATCTCTCAAAATCGGTGTGAAGAATACTCTCAAAAGCTTTTATATCAAAGGTATTTTGAGAAAACAAACTTTATCGGTTTTATAGAGTTTAGCAAAATATTACTGTTGAAAGAGAATGAATTAAAATCAAGATCTGTTAACTCATTCAAGAAAAACACTTTCCTTAATAATAAAAATCCAACCATTTGAAAAAGATAGCAAAATATCAAAGATAAAAATTCATATTTCCTTCCTTATATATAATAGATATTGTCAACTTAAAAATCTTTTGAATTCCTTTCCATAAATGAAAAGGATTTGAAAATGCTTTTCAATGGAAGATATTTTTGGGATAAAAAGGAATATTTTTGAATGATAAAAAACACTAGAATACATGAGAAAAATTAAAGAATAATTTTCAAAAATTGTATTGCCAACAAGTAGGAAATTAGATGGGCAGTAACATTTTGGTAGGTCATCTAATTTTACTCAGTTTTGAAATTTTAATTTTTCTTTTGGAAAATCATTTTGACTCTATATGAAAATGATATACTTGGGCAGAAAACAACTTTCTCAAGTTTAGTGAGTACCTTTACCCTTTACATTCTAAGATGAGGTTTTCAAATTTTTCAATCTTGAATGTTTTTAGGTCTTTTAAACTCTTCAAAGACTTGCTTGGATTAAACTTATGCATTTTATCTTCCCAAATCTTCAAGTCTTTTGATATTGAGGCTTCACATGATATATTGAAGTTTAGAATGCCTCAATGAACAAGATATTCAAGCTTCCCAAAATATTTTTTTACATCCATAACTTGAAGTCTTATAAGTTTGTGCTTTCTAACCTACAACTTATGTAAGTTCAAAGCATAGTAATCTAATTTTCATATGAATTTTAGCAAACATCAAAATCAACTCATAAAATCTTGAATCAAGATTCATAAAAGCCCTAACTACAGACTAAGCTATAACATAATTCAAAGAAAAGAAAACAAAAGAAAAACAAAATCCATAAAGAAATCTTGTTGAGGATGAAATTTGGCTTGGATCTCTTATGCCTTCTCTAAGCTTCCTCTTGCTCCTTTCTTTCCCTAGGGCTCCATGGTAGCTCAAATCCAAAAGGAGATAAAAAAGCATGTAACCCTAAGCTAAAAAGTACTATTTATAGTGGTGCTGAACTAGAAGAATCAACGCATGTGGGTAGAGGAGGAGACTTGATCAACAAGCGTTACTTGGTTGTGTCGTTTGAAGAATATGTCTTGTCGCTTTAAAACTTTCACACCTTCTTTCAATGATTGTTGATGTCCACACCTCTACTTAACAATCTACTTTCTTCTGTCTTTTGCTCTAAATCTTAAGAAACAAAAATAACTTAAAATGAGTAAAAAATTAAATTATTCATAATAAATGCAAATATTAGATAAAACTAAGAATTAAAAGAAAACTTAATAAAACTAAAAGCTAACCTAAGAAATACAAGCTAATGACTAAATAAAATGCAAAAATAAAACAAAATAAACTATATAAAATATGTACATCAAATTGTAATTATTTTTGTTCACTCCCTTTTATTTTTACTCTTTAACCTATGAACATCTAAACAATTTAGAAAGCCTTAATTTCGATAGCTAGCCACCTTTTCTCGTGGGATCGATACTCTACTTAACACTTTATTACTTATTGCGACTCGTACACTTATGGAGTGGTTTGTCACACACACTCCGGAACAAACAACATGAGTTCACACTCCTTATATTCTCAATCTCAAGTATAAATCTCCTTCTATTTTCTTATTTTTAACAAATTTCTCACATCAATTTTTAAATCATTATTTGAAATTTATAAATCTAAATCTAGAAAAAAAAAATAATTATTTTGGATTAAAAAGAAGGATTGGTAGTGGTGAGAAAGAAATAATATATCGTTGGATTAACCATCTGGTGTTTTATGTATAAGAAAGAGAGAAGGCGTTACTTGGTAGTTTGATGTTGTTGCTTTGTGGCGCCATTGGAATGATCAATGATAGGCCCTGTTGCATGAAAACCTCTAAAAGGTTGGCATTTCCATGTTGTATACATTTCAAGCACCAAAATCTCTCTAAAACGTCTTTGAAATTAAAAAAAAATATTTTTTTTTAAACTTTTTTGTAAACTCTTAGAAACTTTGAGTAAACTTATAGGCAATTTTTAGAAAATTTAATAGGTATATTTTATTGTAAATTTTAATATAAGGTTTTAATTAATAAAAGAATCAATCCTAGTAGGAAAAGGAAAATAAATAATAGGAAAACAAAACATATATATTTTTTCTTTTTTTGTAATGTTAATTTTACATGTCGTCCCTGAACTATTTACTAATGCACATTATCATCCTCCAACTTAATTTCATTACTTAAAAATCATCAAACTTACACTGACGGTCACATAAAAGTACTTAGACCCAACGTTCATCAAAAACATTAACAACCAGCTTACATGGCATGCCAACTCACCATTTTCAAAGTCTAGATGAGCCACGTAAGCCATCCATCCTCCTAAAATGACATAAAAGCCATAAAATTTTCTTCTAATTTACATTAGCATGCCATTATCATTTCTACCTCTTAAAACACAGCAAAAGGAAACATCATTGAATAATTCATGAACTACAAATATTCTAATCGAACCCACCATCTCACTGCCATACCCACCATCACCTTCGGCTTTGTTGTCTCTCTCTCTCTCTCCCCATTGTCATCTCCACTTGTTTCTCTCTCTTCCATCTCTTTTCTCACACTCAAAACCCTAACCCAAATTCGCAACAGCATCTCCACCCTCCCAATGATGACCGCAAGCTTCTCCACCCTCCCAATGATGACCGCAAGCTTTCCAACATTCCAAATGACGACATCTCCAACCTTACAACCCATATGTAATACCCCAAATAGTAGTTATTCTGATGGATGCTGATATTAGGATGGAGATGAGAACTAAAGCGTGATTAGAGTCTTGATGGTTAGATTAAGCTTGGTGACAAAAGTGAAATTTCAGAAAGAATGAACTATGGTAATGAGGATAGATCATAGATGAGCTTGTATGGAAGATAATAAAAATGATAACAGACATGACATGAAGAGGAATATGTATTAGTTAATTGATAAGGAGAATTTATGTAATAGACGAATCTGATATAGAGTAAGATGAGCGAAGGACTTTATATTAGTAGATGAACAGATGAGTTTGGTTCAGTGAGACAGGCGTAGCGAATATAAGATGAATCTAGGAATTTGATGATGAGGCTGAGGATGTTCATAGATTTACGAAGGAAATCAGGTAAGTCTAGACTGGATAAGACGAAGACGAGTTGTAGAGTCAATGATAAGACTTCGGTACCGTAGATGATTACTAGACGATCTAGTGGGTTTGAATGTATTATAGAGTAAGATATTAAGAGACAACAAATAAGTGTGATTAGATGAAAAGTCATCTACCACTGACAGTTTTCTTCAGAACATTAATGATATTTTCCTTTCCAAGAAAAATTATCATTTCAATAAAAGTTTACTTTTCCAATGTGAATTGTCTTTTCCATAAATAACTATTGACCAGCTTTATGTCTTTTCATAACAGAAGCCATAATTACTTCTCTCTATTTAAGATCTTAAGACTGTTCAATTTTATTTTGAACGGTTACACTCTCTTTCTAAAAGCTTAAATCCTGAGTTTTTCTCTAAAGTTCAGTAGAAACCAATTCAAAATTTAAAACTCTTTCATCAAACTTTCTTTCCAAAGTTAAAAGCCATTCAATAGATATAACCCAAGATCTAAGAGGTAGATGATTCTTCCAATTTCCTTAGAAGATCTCTAAGTGAGTCTAGATGATAGATTGATGGATCTAGTAAGCCTAAGGACGGACAAAGTTGACTTTGAGGATGATCCGAACCTAGGAAGTGATGCCTTGGCCTGGAATGATCAGGGATTTATTAGGAAGTCATTGATGGAGATATGGATGATGATGATTTTGATACAAGGCCCTAGTGTATATGTTGATGGTGATTTGTCCTTGCTAGAGATCCTCTTTATTGGAGATGTTGGCATAGGAAATGATGGAGAAATTAAGAGTGGAAAAGGAACTTGAGGGGTGCCACAGATCTGAAGATTGATGTGAGTCAAGTTTAGTACCCTAGTCCTTAAGACTAAGTATAGAGTGAGTAGGGTGTCGAACTCTAGGGAATTTGGAGAAATTTATATTAACCAAGTAAATACTAAGATGGATAGGCAAACAAAAATCAAAGAAGATGTTAATTTATTCTAAAATACTTATAGATTATTATTACTTTAATTAATAATAGAAAACAACATATTAGAATTACAACTCAGAATTAATCTTGAACTATAGAAGTTAACATATAAACACATGCAATGATTGGAGAATATGACTAATAATTCTTAAAAGCAATTCTCATTGTCAATTAAGAGTATTTTAATTTAGAGTCTATAAGCATTCTCATGTCATTATAGAGATAAACTAAAATCATTAAGTTCCATGCCAATTCTTTAACCCTTCAAAATGGATTGCATGTCTCTAAATACTCTCCTATCCTTTGAGTAATTTCAATTGCATTTCCACCAAAATGCCCCAATTCTCATTGTAAACAAAATGATTAACAAGTTATATATGGTAATCAATCATACATAACACAATGTAAGACTCAATTGAAATTAAATCACTCATGCATATTAAGAATATAGTTCATGAAATTAATTCATCATTGCAATTCTAATAAGAATTCAGTTAAAATACATAGTGTCAAAAACTAAATAACAACAAGGAAACATTTCAAGTATCAAATAACTAAGTATTTCAAACAAAAACTAGGTATATCTCCCCCAAAACATAGTTAATTTCAAGTATTTATAGACTCCTAAGTGTCCCAAGTCATGCCTCTTCCAAAGAGATGTAATTGTGAAAAGGTATGTAGAAGAGGTGCAGTAACTACTCGTTACAGATGGGATGACTCGTGATGGTTAGT
>CATKHJ010482179.1:0-15773 GCA_949750685.1 Vernicia montana
AACGAGTGTTCACTTATTTGAACAAGCGTTCACATCTAGTTCTTGAAGTTTACTATTTGCACATAAAGCTTTTGAACATGCGTTCAACCCTGTTTTCTCAATTTTCTCTTCCTTTAACTTGTTCAAACACTTCAATTATCCTCAATACACATGTAATAACACTTGTAACTCATTCATATCATCAATTAAAAGTTAATACATGAATGTCCAGGGTATTACAGTATATGTGTAATGCCCAAATAACATATCGGACCCCTAAAAAATCTAGACGAAACAACCGATACGTTATTTAAAACTATGGCTTGTAATGAGTTGTTGGGGTTTGACTTGCTTTGTAAGATAAGTAGGGTCATCCGTAGGTGAGGTGAAGTGCTACTAAAGTGAAGTGTCTAGTGCTTGGATGATTATGGAGACGAGGCATGAGGTGCATGTCTATTAGGTCTTAGGCCTTACTGTTAGAGCTTGGATGTCCCGATGTTGCAAGGCCTTCTTCTTGGAGCGTTTGGGTATATCTTGGGTGCCTTGGCTGGTGTGTCCCATATTTGAGGAGTCATTTTTAGTCCTCATCAAATGGCCCAACTACTCCACTGTCGCGAAGGACTAAGTAAGCGACAGTAGGAGTAGAGTCTTTAGATGTCTTCTATGCGAACTAATTGGCTAGCAAAACATCAAGTCTTTTATCTTGGAGCTCATATGGGCGGACCCATGTAGAACTCTGTGTGGTACTACTGATGTCCTCGAGTCTTGTAGCGGACTCCTCGGGAAACTGAGGAAGTTTTCCTCGATCTTCGGTGCATTTATGAGAATTATTAAAAGATACATTGAATGTGGATAGTTTTGGAAATCGAAAGAATAGGCTTAAAGTTCTAATGAGGCATTGATTAGGGCTTAAATATAACTAGAGTGGATCATAGTTATTTGCCTATTTCCTCTTTAAACTTTGAACCTGACTTAATTTCTTTATCCGTTGGTTGCTTTCCACATACATAGCCTTTCCTGGCTCGATTGTGTCTTATTGTCTGGTACTCTTCTGGATTATCATAATCAATAATTGAGCCATAAATTTCTTTTTAAGAAGAGCCAAATTTCTTGTACCATAATTTTTATCAAAGTAGTGTATATAATTAAGTCAATTTTTATATATTTAAGAAAAATTTTCACATAAAATAAATGGGCCAAATACAAAATATGACCAAAATTTAATATTTTTATACAAAAAAAAAAAATTTGGCATTTTGGAGGTTATGGCCCCTATGGTTCCCCCCCCCCCCCTCTTTCTTCTATCATTGATTATGATGGATCTAAGTACAACTCTTTCTGGGTCAAGATGAGTTGTTCTTGGGACCTAGTTGTAAAGTTGATGATTGTCATTGCTATATGCAAGGTCTTATTCAAGATCTGGTTGACGAAGCCTTGCCTTTTGTCTCCAAAGGCTTCTAGATCTTGTTGGCGTCTTACATTAACGAAATTAATTTTCTTCCTGAATGGTCTAGACAATATCGGTTGTCCACCAGGGCCTGATCTCCTAGAATATGCAGGCTTCTAACTGGTGGGTGACCATTTGGTTGGAAGAAATGGTAGAGCCTGTGAACCCTCAATTTTACACCCTTAAGATGTTGCTGCAACTTGACACCTGCTAAATTTTGTGCACTACGCAGAGCCGGTATGGTGGTCCTGTTAGCTGGTTAACGGGCAGGGGTCAAGGGGGTAGCGCCCCCTCGAAAAAATAGATTTCCATGCATAATATTACAAGGAGACTAATATTTTTTCGACCCCAACCGGACTTTCTGTACCAGACAGCACCTTTCCAAAACTGACAAGATTTTCACCAAAACTGACTGCCAAAATATCCGATAATTAATTTCGGATCTACCGCCACTGACCGGTAATTTTTCAGATTTCAGAATAGCCCGAAAACTGACTGGAACCCTCAGAAACTGATCCCAAAAACCCCAAAAGCCGAGCCGAAAGACGAAAAGGCGCGGGACCCGAGGAGCTAGCGGACTTCCTCGAGTGCTCTGCACCCGTCCACAGAGCATGTTTGTTGACATCCGCCAACACCGCTTTGCGGACTCGCGTGGTTTCCATGCGGCTCCGCAGGTTCGTTTCGCGGATGTCCTGTTTTCCTGTGTCAGACGCGTGTCCGGTGCAGGGGCTGACGTGTCAGCGCGTCCGCCAGACGCTCCGGCGGACGTCGCCACATTGCCTCGCCGACGCGCGTGATTCACACGCGCGTCCTTTTACCTTTTTGCGAATTTCCGAATTTACCCCTATCTTTTTCTACTTTTTGGACCATTTTTGGTCTTTTCACTCCACCCCATTTTCCTATAAATACCCCCCCTCCTCACAACTTCAATTCACACCTCAAGCATCTTGTTGATTGGCTATCTAATTTGCTTATTCTTCTCTCTCTAATTAGTTTTAATCTTCAATTAGTTAATTAATTAATTAACTAATTTCTCAATTAGTTTTAATCTCAATTAATTAATTAATTAAAAATCAATTTTAATTAATTAATTAATTTTTTTAAATTAGTTTTAATCGCATTTAGTTAATTAATTAAAAATCAATTTTAATTAATTTTTTTCAATTAGTTTCCACTCAATTTGATTAATTAATCTTTTTAATTAACCACTTTAATTAATTAATCTTTTTAATTAATTAAAATTGGGTAATTAAGCAATCAAATCTTCCTTTTTTCAAAACCAGTCTCATTTTCTGAAACGAAATTTCGGTCCGGTGAAATCACTCTCCCACCACTCAAACTCACAAAGAAGGTATAATCTCTCACCCTCACTCAAATTCCAAATCAAATCAAACCAAACCAATCAAATCTGATCGATTTCTAAAAACCCCTCCACCTCATAGTGGAATGAACTACGTGGTTTTGATCCCCATTCAGTGGGGTACGTAGACACCCTTGAAATCTGAATCCATGCCTTAAATCCAAATCCCCTTCCCCCTTTTATTTTCCATGTAAAAATGTAAATTCATACTTTCCATGTAAATTTTTAATTGATGCAATTAGTTAATTATTTTTGGGAGTAAAGGAGCAATTTTGTGATTTCTCTAATACCCAAAAGGGTTAGAGAAAATACTCTCCTTTACTTGTGGATGCCTTTAAATACTTGCCCTTTATTTTTTTATATGTCTCATAATTATGCCATACTCATGTATTATAAATTGTCATTAATACTTGTCATCCATGAAATCATTTTTCAAGTCAAATTAAATTAAAGAGCCAAATTGAGATTATTTTAACCAAAAACCTAGTCCCCGAGCTCAACCTGGTTCGAGGACTAGTGACTTTATCCTTGGGTAAATTAATCAAAGATTAATAAATTTGAGTCAAATTGGGTTTTCCTTAATTTTTCCATTTAAAATAAATTAGGGTGGCGACTCCCGAACCTTTTTAAAAATCAAACCAATTTTCCGAGGCGATAGCTGCTTCCAATCGTGAGCACTGAAACTCGTACCTAACCTCCCTTAAAAATCGCTCTCGCCTTTCCTTAAGTCATTCACATTCCCGAGCGAGGGGAGGTGCGTTCAGACGAGGTCTTATAGAGCCTCACATCACCCATAGCAAGTGCATTGAGTCATTGAATAGGTGTTATGAAAAAATATTATTGTGTCTACCTTTGGTGGATAGGAGGTGCTTGGAGGGTTTTCTCCTTCTCCCCGAGACTTGTTAAGGCTCGTACTATAGGATGTAGTCATCACTGTATTCATTTGTAATTTGAACAAATTTTAATGAAATTACGCTATTTCAGTATTGTGCAAGTGCTCTTTCTTATGCTTTACTTTGGGTTTCTCTATGAATGTCTGCTTTGACTTGTATATATTGTGTTATTGTGTTTGAGCATGACTTGTGTTTGACTGTGTTCGATTTGCAAGTATGAAAGGAAAGGCTTATGGCCTCACTGTTTGATGAAGTGGAGGCTTCTACCTTCTCTAGATCCAAACTTTTTTGTGTGCCAAGTTCTTTGCATCCTTGAGGCGTCACTGACTCTATCTTGTTTAAGTGTTATGAACTCTTCTTTTGAATATAAACTTATTTCAAAAGAAAATATGTGGTGTCAAACTCATTAAAATTGCATTTTTTTTTTAATTTATCTATTTCTTTTTAAGTATTTGATGATTTGTTGCTCTATTAAATTTTGCCTTTAACTGTTACTATGTTGTCTTTAATATCAATACAAAAATATGCAGAGTGATGAAGAAAATTAATGCCATCTTTCATAAGCACAAGTTGCACTAAAATGAGGTTAATGTGTATATAATATAGTTTTTGATAGGTGTTGAATCTCATAATTATTTTCAATTGTGGTTAGTGAAATGGGATTTTGTTTGCATTGCTTACTCTGAAACTGTTGCCTATGTCTAGAGGATCTTCTACTTTTTTTTTTCCTTGTTTGAAGCACATGCTCTGTGTAATAACTCGAATTTTTATTAATTTTAAAAATTCTATTTTTATAAGAAAATATAATTATTTAATTACATTTGCTATATTTATATTTAAATTTTCATTTTCATTGGAATTTTTGGATTATTATGATTTTGAAATATTACTTATTTATAGTTTTATATTTAAATTTTAAGATAATATATATATTTAAGGTAAATAAAATATTTTTATGAAAATAGTTAATAAAATTTTATCTCATTTATTATAAATTTCTTTTAAAGAAAAAGAATTATTTTAAAGTAAAAATAGTAATTATTTGTATAAAATATATTTACATAAAGTGTAAACACCCTATAACTCAAACTCATGATCAAAAGGTATTAAGTAATGTGTTAACCATCAAGCCCATTTGATTTTTTGTTATTTTGACCCTCTGTGTAATATTTTAATTTTAAAAAAAAAGTTTGTTTTTATATATATGTGTGTCTTACTTCTGATTGGCCTAGAGAGAACTAATCAGAAGCAAAGGATTGTCGGTGCTGAGGGAGGCAGAAATGCGTGTGAGAGAGAGAGAGAGATGATGTGGTGTTGGAACCACCACTTTCGGCCACCATTTGACGTCACTGCCTTCTCCACCGGTAAGCCTGTCCACTGGCAACCCTAGGCGAAGCAACAATGGCAAGAAACAATGATCAATGGCGGCAGACACTCCGATCAAAGCTTCTGGCCATCGTGAGCTTTCGACAACGATTCCAGCCGTTTTTGAGCTCCTTTTCCGGTGATCTTGGTACCGATGGAACCCTCTCATCCCCAGCTTCATTTTGGTACCTACCTCATTATCCATCAATGACCGGAGACGCAAATAAAAAAATTGGACCAACGAAGCTTCTTGGCCATTTTCCAGCAAAAAAGCTGCGAGTGAAGACCAGATTCAGGTTCCTAATGATGAGGTGATTCCGATGCCATCATCCATGACTTCCAAAGCCATCGTCAGGCAATGGTGCGTGGGTCCAGTCCAGCAACTCCGCTTCAACTCCCCAATGTGTTTTATGACCCTTGATCAATCGGATTTTCGCGTGAGTAAGTCAAAAACCCTCGAATTCCATTGTGATGTTTGAATTTCAGACTGTTTATTATGGGAAAAATGTATATATACATGAATTATATTTATGTTCTTGAAGCTAATTGGCAAAATTATAATTATTATGAATTTATGAATCTATCGAGATTAATTTATTATAATTTAATTTTATTAATGAATTTGAAGTTGTGAAACATCTATTTTATGCAAGAATTGAGTTTGAACTATTTATGTGATTTTCTTCAATATATATATGTATATATAAGGCCATGATGAATCAAATGGATTTAAATAGAGTTTGAATTATTTACATGATTTTCTTTTGATGTAATTTGATTTAAAGAAATTAAATGATTTAAATTAATTTTAAATGGTTTATAAACTAAAATGAGTTTATTTAATAAGAAAGTTTATTATATATACGTAAATTATAGAAAGATTTTAAAGAAAAGAATTTCGTAAAGAAATGCTTATAAAAATAAATAATTTAAAGAACTTTTATATTCTTAATTTATCTTTTAAATAAATTACTTTAACAATGTTATAAATATATTAACAATCTTATTGTTATATGTATATGTGCTTGAGTTAACTCTTTGAAATGATATTGTGACGATATTTTATGATTGAGTTGTGTATGATTGGAGAAATGAAATTATTGTGATATTTGCTAAGTATGGAGGCCCTAAGGGGCAATTGGGTTGTTGTTGATAGTTGTGAGCCTTGATGGCTATTTAGAAGTGTTTGTTTTCTTTTGTTTCAATGGGATAATGTCTTAGTTATAGAGGAGACTCTACCGAAATTTTAACAGAATCTTTGTAGTCGTTTTAGTATAGCTTTAAATATTAAAGTTTGAGTTGTCTATATTATGATAATCTTTGTATATTATATAGTTTAGGCATTTCAGGCGTCTACCTACCACCAGAAATTAGGCGCTTCGAAGAGAGCCAGTTAGATTTGTTAAGTTTGTGAGTGATACTTTCTAATATGTTTACCTACTTATCATGCATTGCATTTACTATGTGTCTATATACATGCATATAATTATATACTATGAATGCATAAAGACATCCTAACATTCGAATGTGAATGTTGCATTAAGATTATGTTACATATTACCTGTGGATGTTTGGATGGGATTTGTCACTACCCGAATCTAGGGGCACATGACCGACACTAAGGAACGAGAAAGCATAAGGCTTTCGGAACTCGTAGTAAGCCTGACTAACCATTAAACAATAAGACATAATATGATAGTTGTAACTGTCATAAAACAATGGCCATAGGCCCACCTGTTAACCAGAACTTAAACATAATATCATATTTCCGCCACTAAGGGCTAAAACATCACTCATATCAATATCACCATTATCCGGTTCCTGCTTAATAGAATATCACATCAACTAGAAAGCGAAACTCAAACATCTTCCAAACTCAACATAATTATATAGAGTCATATATAACGAAACAACAATGCGGAATTTTAGAGTTTATAATACATAACAATCAGAAATTAATTACGGAACTGAAAATAACATTATAACATAACTTCATTGCCAAAGGATGAGTGGCAGGAACAACTCAATTAAAATTTTACTTCTCGAGCTCAATCTGCAATCCTGAAAAAAAATATTGAACAGGGATGAACGTTCGACTCAATGAATGATACTAACTAATATATTAACCTAGTGTCATACATTCATTCTATAAAAAAAAATGCTTATGCATCATGTCACATAGACAATCAATCACATAATCATCCAGGGATGGGAATAAGTCAATATGAACCACTCTAAACCTCAATATGGGGAGCCGACCCCCTCCCTTGGCTCTTTGAATTCCAAACATACGGCCACAGTGAGACCAGCTCAAACCCAGCTAAACATCATCAACATAGTCATATTCATAATCATTATCAGAACCCTAGATGGTTCTACGTCATCCTAATCCCATCCAAACATCCACATGTAATCAATAACATAATTCATAGTGCAACATTCACAATCATATGCTATGATGTCTTTATGCATTCGTAGTGCATAATTATATACATATATATATATATCATACAGTAAATGCAATGCATGATAAGCAGAAAAATATATTAGAAAATATTACTCACAAACTTGTCGGAAATTCAACTAGCTCTCCTTGGAGTATCAGTTGTCTGGTGGCTAGGAAAACGTCTGGAATAACAATACTGGACAATAAAGGAAGTACATTAGGATACAGATAATTCCAACCTTAACCCTTAAAACTATACTCAACGATTATAAAGATTCTGTCGAAATTTCGACAGAGTCTCCTTTATAACTAGGACATTCCCCCACTGAAACATAAGAAATAAACATTTCTAAAAATGACATTCACATCAATCAACCACAACTAAATGGTCCAGCCTGAACCTCCAACACAATAATCCCATAATTCAATTCCTTATAATTAGAGTCACATCAAATCTCATTGCTCACTTTCATTTCATTAAATATTACTTATAAAAATACTCATAAAAATATTTTAATTAAATTTAGCTACGTAATTGAAACTTATATAATTTACATATACACATTATCATTACCCAACTTTAGAGCCGCAACGATCCTAGGGCATGGGTAGGCATAAGGCCAACAAAAATTCGTAGGAACTTTATCAATCAATCATCCATACAATATCATGCAATTCAATCACATACAATATCCCAAGACTTAAACCAGACAACCATGTTATTCCATACTCATCAATAACATTCATAATTCATATATATATATAGTCATCATACATATTATATCTTTCATGAGTTAATGTCTTGAAGGCCTAAAGAATACTATCCATACATGTACCATGAAATATCTAAAGATTCGAATCATCATCTTCACAATATAAATAAAAAGAATGGAGTTTTACAATAATCACTTAAATTTCTGAGGAAGAAGAAGAACTACTTAGAAACCGAACTGATAAACTATAGCTCACCTGAAAAATGGAATCACTAATGAGATAAAGCAGTGAGTAATGATTATACTACCATACTTATGAGGCTTGGTGATTCAAGGATGGCTCACAAAAAAAGTTCATAGTTCATATAATAACAATAGTTCATAGGGTTCAATCATCATGTACATGTCATATTTAGCAGAAATAGCAATAACTTAAATAGAGGTTCATAAGTCTTAACGTTCCCCATGAGAATGAGTATTTTCCAATAGGCGTTACCGAGAATTGAGACATAGAACATATCCAATCATGAACATTAGAGGTAGAGGCTCTTCTTTACGGAGCATACCCTCAATCTCTGCGCAAGATTGATCAGATCTCGTGGCTAGGACGACAAATCCTTCCTAACTAGGACTTGGATACTTTACTCTATCCAATGAAGTACATTGTGCACAATGTTTGATGTCTTACTCCACATCAGAGTTGGGGTTTTTTGCTTTAGGGTCATGGTCATATAGGTTTATACAAAGGATATCGTGAATCATAGGCCATTGTCATCATAGGTTTTTAAGAGGTTCATGTCATAGTTATACAATAAACATGGTATTGGTTCAATCATAGTTCATGGATACAATGAATTTGATATCACAAATGAGGATATTTAACAATAATCAATAATAATTTGGAAGTTTAGGAAAAATTAGGTATTTATGCCCCATGATTCAAAACACAATCATAATAGTATAATTATCACTCACCTTAACAATGCAATCCCAAAAAAACTTGCATTCAATCTCTATAGCAAGCATATATGATGGTCACATCCTCTATCAACATCCCTCATTGAGTCTCTATGAGAATCTATAGAAAATTCATGTAGAAATAACAATAAAATCAACAATTTATAATCTTGACTCTATTAACCATGCTAATAATGTTAACTCAACTTAATCTTATTATAACCTTAAATCTATTAGAAGAAATTGAAAGGGAATGAAGAATACTCATAAACCTTAACTTACCTTATCTTGAATGCTTGATTAATGAAGAGAGGAAATGGATTTCTTAACCCAAAACCTTCCTTATCATGAAATAAATATGCTATCTTGAACTTAGAATGAGTAGATGGAGAGTATGTTGAGAGAAAGAGGGTTTGGGAGATTAGGAAATTTGGGTGAAATGAATTTTAAGGCTTTAAATCCTTATATAGAGATGTTCTCCCGATTTTGTCCCCGATGAGAGTCGCGATCGCGAAATGCAAGTAGCGGTCACGATTCTTATGTCGCGGTCGTTACTCAACATTGTTCACGTGACTGTTCATACTGATATAGCGATCGCGATATCCTGTAGCGGTCGCAATTCTTCTTTAGTCCTCGATTCCAAAATTAGGCAGAAGAGTTCGTGGTCATCGTCGCGCCCATTGTCGCGGTCGTAAATCTTGCCCTACTACTCCACTTTGTGATCAAACATCTAAGTTCAATTCTCAACTCTAATCAATTCGATTCATCAATACACATGATATAATACTTGTGAATCATTCATATAACCAAATAGAAGTTCATACATGAGTATTCGTTGTATTATACACATATATCAAAAGAAAATTACATACATAAATTAAACTCTATAAAAATCAATTTAATTTCTTTAAAATCATTTATTTGTAAAAGGTAATTGATAATTTAAAAACTATTAAAAGAATCATATATAAACCTTTCTCTATTTCCTAAAATCCCTTTTTATTAAAATTTCTTTAATAACTTACAAACTATTAAAATCTTTAAATCTTTTAAATAATAAATTTACATTTTTACTATCATAAATCATTGTTATATAATTCAATTAAAACCATAATTTTATTTATTTATTTAAAACTATGCTAATAATCATTGATATAATTAGAAGGTTATTGAAATATAAACTCAACTCAAATAAAATCATATAATTTCATTCATAATATAAAATTTAGCTTAATTAAATTCACAATAATTTTTTTATATAAATTTCAAATTCATCAATTAACATCAAGAACATAAATTTAATTCAAACTCGATTCTTACGTAAAATAGATATTTCACGAATTTAGAACTCATTTATAAAATTAATTTAGTTTAATACTCAATTTAAAAATAATATAAAACTCATAATTAAATTCATAGAAATTCATAACATTTGCAATTTCATTAATTAACTCAAGGAATATAAATTTAATTCATAAATATACAATTACTTTAATTAAATCTAACTCATTACTAATTAACTATATAATTAAAACAAAATTATCGATGATACCGATATTTTATCTCAAATAATTTCATAAATCTCATAATCAATTTTAAATTATCAATTTAATCATTAAAACATATAATTACATATAGGGTACTCATTTTTCGGGCATTTCAAATATCGAAATAAATTGATAACATAGTGTTTTATGCTTACCAGAGTCGAATTCTCACAAACTAACTCCAAAATTACGACGTACGCTTAAAATGCAGCTCACTGGAAATTCTGGATCATCGGCGGCATGTGGGGACCACTCGCCGGTGACCGGCCAGTGACGCGTCGTCACCAACGGTGGCGAATGGAGGCGAAAAATATACCAACTTGCTCGTTTTGACACTAGGAGCTCAAAAATATCATTCACTCGTCGCCGTTTCACCTAAACACGGCTTGAAAGCCTCGGTATTCCATTTTTCAATCTACTATTCCAGTGAGCGTTAGAGGGCGAGATAGGTACCAATAGAAATCTCTTCGAATGAGGATTCGAACGGCACCGATTTCTTTCAATTTGGCCACCGGAGTTGGTTGGAATCTTCATCGAAAGTTTCTGTCACCGGAAGGACGTTGAACGGAGCGTGCGCCGCCACCTTCCATCCGATCTTGCCGCTCTTGGACCACCTAAGGTCGCCGGAAGCTGGGCCATTCATTGGTAGTGGCGGTGTTGTCAAGCGGTGGCCGGAGGTGGGTGCTCCGACACCACCAACCCTCACTCTCTCTCTCTCTCTCTCTCTCTCTCTCTCTGTGCATCTGATTGGCTGAATCGTGGCAACCATATGATTGGTTGCTTAAAACCAATCAGATGGGCTAGAGCAAAATTACATAAAAGCCTTTTGTTTTAATAAATAATAATAATAATAATAACTTTAAAATTAAATTAACTTAAATTGAAATCAATATTTTTTATATTCTTAAAATAATTCTTTAATAAATAGACTATAATAAAATCAAAACATAATTAATTAATTTCATAATTATTTCCATAAAATATTTTTATTTCATGAAGTATCTATATACATAATTTTTCATTACTATTAAACATATATACATACATTTTTAAAATTATAATAAAAAGTCTAAAATATAAATTTTCATAATTCTTTTAATAATAAAAAAAATACTATTTTTAACATTATAAAAATCTAAAAATTTTCAATAACTAATCTCATATAATATTTTCATTACCTTAAATACATTTACATATATCATTTAAATATAAATAATAAGCATAAATAATTATATAAATATATTTTCTTATAAAATACTATTTTTAAAATTTAGTAAAAATCATGTCATTATAGGATTAAGATGACATAAGACCACATAGAGTTTTGATTACGATTATGGGTATGTTATGATGATTGATATATGATTATGATTATGATATTATAGGGATAGCCTAGCTTGAGCTGGTCTTGTTGTGGCCCCTGAACATAGATAAGATAGTATAGAGATGTCTGGTTAAAGTTAGACTCACCGTGACCCCGAAGTTTGGAAATAAGAGAGCCAAGATAGGGGGTCAACTCCCCAGATTGAGGTTTAGTATGGTTTCTATTGACTAATTCCCATTCTAGGATGATTATATGATTAAATGTCTATTTGACATGATGCATAAGCATTTCTTTATATAGAATGATTGTAGAACACCAGGTTTGTATATTGGTTAGTACCATTTATTGAGTTAAGGCTGAGGCACTCATCTCTGTCTCCCTATTTTTACAGGTTGCAGGTTGAGTTTGAGAAGTAAATTTAATTGAGTTGTTCCTACCATTCATCCTCTGGCAGTGAATTTATTTTATCATATTGTTTTTCAATTATGTAATTATTTTCATATTGCTCTGTGTTATAAAACTCTAGAACTTCGCATTATTATTTGTAATTCTGTATTATTTGGTCAGTTGTATAGTTTATTATATAAGCTTGATGAGTTTGGAGGATAGCTGAGCTTCCTCATTTTGATCATTGTGATGTTTTGTTATGCAGGAACTTGATGATGATGATGTTGATATGATTGATGTTTGTAGTTTTGAGTGGCATTGATAAGATATTTTGTACAGGTTCTGCTAAACATATGAGCTCATAGCCCTTATTTTGTCAAAATTACAACTGTCATATTACAGTGTCGTCATTTAGTGGTTAGTCAGGCTTACTACGGGTTACAAAAGTCTTATATTTTTCAGTTTCCTAATGCCGGTCATGTGCCTTCAAGTTCGGGTTGTGACACTCTAAATTTTTTTTAAGTAAATTTAAAAATTTATTGGTAAAAAATTGCATATGTACAATCTTCTTTTTAAAGTAAATTTCTATTGGATAGCTTGCAATCATTGACGGAAGGGCCATGGCTCCCTCTAACCTTCAAAATATAAATTTTTTTAATATAATTTTATAACAAAATTAGCTATATATTTTAATATGATCTCCTTATTTTAGGTAAATATTTATCATAAATATATAGAAATTATTTAATTACATATAAAACTTTAGTGTGAATTATGTTATAAAAAATTTGATCACTCTCAAAAAAAATTTTGTTTAGGTCCTCTGTGTTTGCAATCAATTTTCACTACGTTTTAATAGTTTGACACAAAAATGGTGATTTGGTTGTTTTTTTTTTTCTATATGAAATTGAACAGTGTTAGATCTAGTAGATTAGATGGACTAGATTCCTTTGATATGGACCTTCAATGACTTGTAAGAAAGACAAAGAGCATTAGGAGGCCAAGCTCAAAGGCCCTTCGATGCTTAAGTTAGTAATGGAGCTTTGAGTGGTTATAAGGAAAGCGATGACTTCCTTGTAACCAGTTATATATACGAGGGTGAGTGAAGTCTATCAGGTTTGTGAAGAATCAGTCAATGAAGTGTGTCCTGTATACCAGACAAATCACTTTAAAACTAATTGGGTTGTAACGGGAGTGAGTGTTTGGTAACTCCCATTACACCCTGTGAACAGAAAATATATAATAAAAATAATTCAATTATGAACTTATATTTGCATCACACATAAACACATCAAATACTTAAGTTTTAGTATCATCAAAATACACATAGAAACAATAGTAAATTCTCCATTTTACTCTTAATTATTTTTTTTTTACATTTTTTTCTTTACCTTTTTTTCTATTTTTTTTAATTTTCTATATATATACATATATAAAAGTGGGAATGAGTTACTATTCATGATGAATAGTAAATTCTCCATTTTCACTTTGGGATCTGTGAATTTTTTTTTTTTTACAAAATGAGATCTGAGATTTGCTCTAGTAACATTTTATGGTCCACAACCTTAACACCATTAGTCAATGCTGATGTGGCATAGTCAATACTAACGTGGTAATTATGTGACATTTGTGGACCACACTTCTTTTTATTTTTTAGATAGCCATGTGGATTAAATAAGTGGGGCTCACAAGTGCTATGTCATCATCGATGATGTCACATCAACATTGACTAACGGTGTTAGGGTTGTGGACCTCAAAGTGTTAATGGAGTAAATCTCATACCTCATTTGTCAAAAAAAAAAATTACAAACCCCAAAGTGAAAATGAATGAAACTACATGGTACTTTTTTATACTTTCCCCTTTCTTTTTTCTTTCATTCTCCTTTTTCTTTTCTCATATTATATTATATATTAAGCATCATAAAATTTGTAATTCACTATTCTTGATGAAATTGTGAATTTTTAAATAGATTCTTTCTTTTCATTTTTTTTTTTTCACAATTAGAAAAGGAAAATGAAAGGTTTACAATTTAGAGTAGATTATACAGAAGGAAAGTATTTCTGTTTTAATTTTCATTTTATTTTAAATTAATTATAACTAATATTTTTTCTTATCTTTAAAGACTTGATACCCACGATAAATTTAAAAAAAAAAAAAAAGATTGAATACAAAAAATTCATTCTTTTAATTATTATTATTTGATACAATTTATTATCATATAAAATACCTTTTGCTTTATTATTTATCAATAAGTAATGATATTACATTTGAACCCATAATTTATATACTTATATACAATGGCAGAAGATATATCTCATACAATACATTTTTGTTATCGCGAGATATATTGGCAGCTGCAGATCGTTTGGGGTGGATTAGAAATTCTAACATAAATTAGAAATTAAAAAAAAATGAGGGGTGGGGGGCGCCAAGTGGGGCCATTGCCCTCCCTATCTTACAAAAAAATTGAATAGTATATGATAAGGGACAAAAAATACCAAACTAAATCAGGATTATAATGGGTCAAGCCCAGCTACCTAATCTACCTAAAATCCGAATATTATAAGGATAAGGTTAAGCTAACATGCAAATAGTCATCCTAATCCAAACTGGTCAAGGAAATCCATACTCAACTCATGTAAGGATCCATCTCTTATAAATACCTCAAAGATTAAACTTCACAGGTATGATGAGCACTACTTCGATAACTTGAATTATTTCAATTACATTCTCTCTCAAATAATTACTAACTTAAGCATCGGAGTCTCTCCCGGGGGTCAGCCCCTGGAGCCCTTGATCTGCTTTTTCTTTGATCTCAGGTTCTACTCTGTTGATAAATCATCTATTAACAGTATTTGGTGAAATTAGACTCATCAAATTGGCACCGTCTGTGGGAAAACGGCATAAGAAAGTTGTGTTCCTACCTCTATATTTCAGCCAGAAATAATTATTCCGGTCATCACAATCTTTGTTTCATTGAATCTGAGATCCAACCAAAGAAGAATGGCTCAATCAGGAGATAATAATAACTGGGAAAGCCTTCCCAGAAGTTTCCAAATCCACCTAGGGGTGGAAAATCAAGCTGAAACTCATATCACTCCGCTTGGACTAACCTCAAATATCAATGTAGCGACTACTCTGCAACAACTAAGTGCCATAGTCCCAGTTCAAAATAGTAATCAATCTATCCTCTTAACTCCCAAAACTGTGTCAGCCTTGCAGTTATTGCTGAGTACCCTACAAACCCCTCAAAACACTTCGGCCTTGAATGTTCAAACAAACATCGAGGTGGTACCAGGGGTAGACCTTACTCGAAGACTTGACTTCAGAGAGAAATCACCAGAAGCACGAACT
>CATKHJ010482191.1:0-22079 GCA_949750685.1 Vernicia montana
GTTGTTTTTGTTTTAAATTTCTTTATTTCATTTTTTAAAAGCAAAGATTCATAAATTTTTCTTTTAATTTTTCAATAATATTTTAGTGACTGACAATAGTATTCCTTCTTTTTCTTTATATATATATATATATATATATATATATATATATATATATATATATTTTAATCTTTCGGATTAACATGGATAGAAATTAATAAAGATAACTTTATGACTTTCTTTAAAAACATACATATCAATTATCATATCTCATTTTTGGAAAAAGCTTTCCCTTGTTTTATTGTCCACAACTTATTAATACAGTCTTAGATGGTGTTTAATATGTCATTAAATATTTAAAATTAAAATTTTAATTACTTAATCATTTTAATTTATTTCGTAACGCATATTTTTTAAATTAAAAAATCATTTAAAATGATAAATTAAAATTTTTAATTTAAAATTTATACCTAATATAATAAGTGATTAAAATTTTAAAATAATTTTATTTTTTAAAAATTTATCACTTATATTATTTATCACTTAAATTTTTAGTACTTAATTTTTAATTTTATCAAATGCCATCTTATATAAGTTAAAAAAATAAAAATAAAAACAAAACCTTAGACAAACTAGAGATACCTTATTATTATGATTTATGATTGACTTATAAAACAAGGCCCACAATATAAAAAATTAACTTTTTCAATAGCAATTTCGTAATTTAAAGGAATGATATGGGCATTTTCAAATTATCAATTTCACCCGGGAAAAAATTCTTTTTAAATTAAAAAAAAAAAAAAAGAAAAAAAAAGCAAAACAGAGGAAAGAAAAGCAAAAATCCAAAGCCAAACAGAACAGAACAGAACAGAAAGAAAAAAATTCCTCTCCACTGTCCAGCTCTAATCCGCTCAAAAGGGAAAAAAGATTTCCCTTCCGATTCTGAACACCGTCCACCGTCACTTCAATATTCTCCGCCTCAGCAGATTCTTTCTCTCCCCACCCATTTTTAATCTTTTCGCTGATCAATCTTAAAGCTATTTTCTTTTCTTTTTCTTTTCCTTTCCTTTCCTTTCTCAAGCCAAGAATCTCTTTCTCTTCTCTCTTTCAGATTCTTTTGTTTTCTCACTTTTTAATCAAACCATGCCTCCCTATTGCGTTGTTCCCTCCCTCTTCTCTCTTACCCACATCGCCTTTTTTCTCTTTGCTTTCTTTCTCTTTCTGTCGTTTTCATTTTCTTGCGTTTCCTTTGCTTTCATATTAAGGCAAATTCTTTTCATACAAATAGCTTCTTTCTATTATTATGGCTCCTCCATCTTCTTCTGGTGTCAACCATATCTCGAATCCTTGCATTTATGGTATAATTATTTTCTTTTCTTTTGTTTCTTGTTTTTGCTTTCAACTTGTTTGATAAAATGTTTCTTGGATTTCACTTTTAAATTTGGATAATGGGTTTTTGTTTCTTTCTTGTTTAGTTTTTGATTTTTGAATAATTCAAAAGTTCTGTTTTTGGTAATTTCATCGATTTGTAGTTTTTGTTTGTTTTACTTGTTTTATTTGCTTTGTTTACTGATTGTTGCTATTATTTGTATTGGGTTGGGTTGTGCGTTTGTATTGGAAACTTATGTTAAGCAGGGGACTTTGTTTCTTCATACGCAGAGAGAAAATCTCGTTTTATGAAATGGCTTAGCAAGCTTTTTAAAAGTGGGCCTAGTCGGGGAGGTAGTAGCGTTGGCGGTGGCGGTGGCAGTCGTCATCCACAGCTTCTTGGAGAGGAAAGCATGGTCAGCTGGCGTCCACCAGCTAGATCTTTGGTAATTTTTTTTTCTTTTTAACGTGTCACTTTTTTCTTTATTTACTGTAATAAGTGTTTGTTATAGTCACCTTTCCATCTACTCTTGATCATGATGATATATTCATTTGGTACTTTAAGCAGTGAAAAAAGCTTTAAAAGTCAGTTTTCAGATTCCTTCGCAACTTGTAAAATTGAATGGCAAATCATCTTCCACCAATTGCTTTTGAAATTGTAATAGATATTTATTCTCTAATTTTAATAATTCTTTATACATTACTAGCTTTACTAGTCCTTTTTTTTAACCCTTTCTTTTGAAGGGCATGTTATGGTTACATCACCAAGCTAAGGCTTTTGCTTATAAGTTATTGTTACAGTAGATTCTTTGCCAAACGTGATGCTTAATTATTTATTTGTGCCACACTAAAAGCTTACTTCATGTGCAAGCCACTTGGCTTATAACAGTCTTTCCTTTATTTACAACATTTGCACTACTTTAGGTTACCATGTAAAAAGTTAGATTATTTGGTTGTCACCTCCACATGCCGAGGAGCCTGAAAAAAAATAGTTAATGGTATTTCTAGACTAATTAATAAAGATTATACTCTTTTATTGAAAACCCTTCACTTGACTTTTGTTTTAGATGCATGATATGAGTTAGATCCTATCAGTGTCAACACAATAAGTTAAGCTTGCTATGCTTTAATTTTAGCTGGTCCTCAATGACATTGTTCTGGAATATGTCATTGCAATTTGTAAAATGTCTTTTAGATGGTAATGCTATGTGAAACAATAATAAAAAAATGATTATGTTTATTGTAGTTTGTGGATTACATGACTACATGGCTTATTTAAATCTGACATGTTTATAATCTTTGTCTAATTTGTGGGTGCTTTCAAGTGCCTGACTACATGGATCAATCGCTCCCTATGAAAAGAAAGAAGTGTAATTATCATAGAATTGCACAACTGAAACCACAAATTGATTGCTTAGAAAATTCAAAATATTATTGATGACAATAATTAGCTCCTCCATCATCATTAGGATGAGCACTCTAGAGCTAATAAGGAGAAGGAGGAAGCAGACCATCCTGTTGCACTTTCCCAAGCAGAAGATTGGAGGAGACCAGGTGATTAGTTTTTATCCTTGTCTGGCTCATAAATTTTTGAATTCCCACTATATGTTGTTTTTGGTCTTGTATTAAAAATTTATCCTTTTCCAGGATATAGATGGCAAACAGATAATGATGAAGAACTAGCCAGGGCACTTCACAATAGCCTTATTCCACCTGTATTTCCTCCACCACAATATTATTATAGGAGTTATAGGTAAGAATTTAAATCATAGCAATAAATGAATGTGTGGCTTAGATTAGCAAAAACATTTTCTTGTGATGTAAACTTCCGGTGTTAAAATTTTGCTTGTGGCAGATTTAGTAAACTGATTGAGTATTCCAATCTTGGATTTTGTTGGTCATGAATTTATGCCTGTAACTTGCAGGCTATGTGGTGGCTGCCACGGTGACATTGGTTCTGGCAATTATTTGGGATGCATGGGAAAATTCTTTCATCCAGAGTGCTTTCGTTGTTCCTCCTGTGGCTACCCAATTACTGAGAATGAGGTAGTTTATTGCTCTTGGTTTCACAAGTATCTTAATTTCAGTTTTATTTTGCCATATTGGTCAATCCTTCAATTGACTGATAACATTTTTTGAAAATTGCACGTCAAAAAGCAAATCCAATTTAATGATTTTAAACTTTTGTTTCATCTAGCTCTTAACTCAATTTTCTTTTTCTGTTGATTCAAGTTTTCTTTGTCAGGTAGGGATCCTTATCACAAGTCCTGTTTCAAAGAGCTGACTCATCCCAAATGTGAAGTCTGCCATGAATATGTAAGAAAAAAACTTACTTTGGTCTGTTTTCATTTTATTGTTTGCAATTATTTGTTGTCAATTAAGACATGGTAGTTTTCACATTCTTAGGAAATTAATACACGAACTTTGTTCCTTTATAGTAACAGCAAGCAATCAGAAAATGAACACTGGTGCCTATCCATTAAAGTTGGCTCTCTACTAACTGATTGACACTTGTAAATAGTCTTTCACCCAATGTTCTCAACATCAATTCTGAATCTGATGAAAAAATTGAATGAAGTTTTCGAATTTTATAAATATCCAACACATTTACATAAGTAAGATCTTTTCTATCATCTGATAATTAAAATGATTATTACTTGATATCAGATATAAATTCTGCAAAGTGTTTGAATTTGACTTGACATAGAAAATGGTTCTGATGGCAATATAATTTATATCATCTTAATCACTGGTTTTAGAAATATATCAAGCATGTACACTACTTGTTCCACATGAAGCCATTACTGTAGGCATGATTCAACCCTGCTTGGTCCAGGAAGTTATGCATGCTTTGCAACTTCATTGCTGTCTGTGTCAATTTTAAGTGGTTTATATTGATGTCATAGTTTTTAATGCCACAAATTTTCAGATCCCAACAAATGAAGCTGGTTTGATCGAGTATAGGTGCCATCCATTTTGGTCCCAGAAGTATTGTCCATCACACGAGCATGATAGCACAGCTCGATGCTGTAGTTGTGAACGCTTGGAGGTATTTACCTAAGCTAGCACAATTATCGTCTGGTCCATAGTCCATAGTGTATTAGTGTCATCTCTTAATTTTCGGAGAATCAAACATGTTGGATATACAAATCAATTCCTTTTCTTTTTATTGTATTGCCCTCCTGAAGTCTTGGAATACAAAATACTATTCTTTGGATGATGGACGAAGCTTATGCTTGGAGTGCACGGAATATGCTATTATGGACACTGGTGACTGCCAACCCCTTTACCATGCCATCAGGGACTACTATGAGGGAATGAATATGAAACTGGATCAACAAATTCCCATGCTTCTTGTCGAAAGACAAGCACTTAATGAAGCTATTGTTGGAGAGAAAAATGTAATATATGATCTTTTGCTATACTATTTAAATTTTTGTTTCATGAAATTTCTCTAATTCAGCTATGCTTCTTTCCAGGGGTACCATCACATGCCTGAGACAAGGGGTATATGTCTTTCAGAAGAGCAGACTGTCACCAGTGTATGATTCCAGACAACTGTGCTGTTTGATTTTCTTTTAATAACCTTATGAGTGAGGAACCAAATTGATAACATGTTGCTTTCTCTGGAAATTCTGTTTGATTGTATCCAGATACAAAGGAGGCCAAGAATTGGTGGTCCCCGACTAGTTGGAATTAGAACCCAACCACAAAAGTTGACTAGGAAAAGTTGTGAGGTTACAGCTATTCTTGTACTTTATGGTCTTCCAAGGTAACAGTCGATTGTAATTTTCCTTTATATTTTATCAATTTGTTGTCTATTGATAGGAGTCTTGCACCTGGGCGAGCCAAAAGGTCATGGTTTCTTTGCTATGAAAAATAAAAATGTTGTTGTACTTGAAGAAATGTTGCAAATCTATATGGTCCTGTTGAAAAAAATTAACATCTGGTCCAAATTTGCTCAGTTGAAAGACAGCTACTGATCAGTGAAGTTATGAATTTTTTTTTTGTTTATTTCTGTCTTTTATTTGGATAATTTAGGTTGTGTTAGAATTCCTAATATACTCTCAGATTCAAAGAAATCAGCAAATGAGTTATGACATGCATAATTTAATCTTTCTGCTATAACTTTGCTTTTGACATACCAATCACGTTTCCTCTTTCATAAAATCCCATTTGTTGATATTCTAGTTGAAGCCAGGCTAAACATGCATAATTTGATTTATCTTTTCCTTGCTAAGATACCAACCAATAATCTAACATGCTGAACTTTGTTTATGTTTCTACTTTTGGAATATCCCATTTATTGATTCCCTTGTTGGATGCAGACTACTAACAGGTGCTATTCTTGCGCATGAATTGATGCATGGCTGGTTACGCCTTAAAGGTGGAATAGATGCCCATCTGAATATTCTCATTGGGACTTACAAAGTTTACTACTTATTTTCTTCATTTCCCTTCTAATAATGTAGGTTACCGTAATCTTAATCCTGAGGTAGAGGAAGGTATCTGTCAAGTGCTCTCATACATGTGGCTTGAATCAGAAGTATTGCCATCTAAAGGCAGGCCATCTACATCAGCATCTTCCTCTTCATCATTTTCTTCAAAAAAAGGAGGGAAGACCAACATTGAAAATAAACTTGGCGAGTTTTTCATGCATCAAATAGCCAATGATGCTTCCCCTGCTTATGGAGGAGGGTTCAGGGCTGCTAATGCTGCTGTCAATAAGTATGGTTTACGTTGCACTTTGGATCATATCCGGTTAACTGGGCATTTCCCATTGTAATACTAACAAAAGGTTATATGTTGCTTCATCTCTTCCTTACTACCATTTGATAAATTGTTTTTCTCCTCCAAAGGATTGAGCTCGTTGCGGAAGTTTGGACAGCTCCCCCTTAAGTTTTGTCTGGGGTGCTATATGATACATGTCCAAAAATAACTCTTCAAGTTCAATAATATGCATTAACTATGTCCTATTATTATTATTATTATTATTTAGTAACTGAGAGAGATTCTTTTAGTTCAATTCTGTTTTAACTGTAATTGTCATGCTGGGCATACCCACTTGTTTATGAGGAATTATTCATTAACGTTCTGGTAAATCTCTAGTCTTATTTGTATTTTGGAACAAAGCAGAGAGATCAGCTAATCTAAATCTCATGTTGGTAGAGCAAGAGCAACTGTGAAACTAGCAATTAAGATGCAAAATTTGATGTCTGTTACTAGTTCAAAAATGTGTAGCCAAATCATGTTGAAGCTAATTAACATGATTCTGTTTTTTATTTATATTTTATGTCTATCGTGTGCTTATTCTGGTACATGCCACAGCTCATATTTGAGGAAAAATTTTGAGTTATAGTTGACAGTATTTTATGTGGAGAAACCAAACTTGCAGCTGCAATAGAAGCAGAAGCAACAGCTGCAAATCTAAAGGCATACTTATGATGGCTATAATTCTTTCATTACTGTATCTCTTAAGCTGATATTTAAAACTGCTAATGCCATCAACTTAGAATTTGTCTGGCATTAAGATTGAAACTACTTATTCGAAAAAGAATCATTTTTAGATGTTAAAGAAGAACAATTTGACAGTGTTGTTCAACTGTTTTGAAAGTTGTATGATTAAAACATGATAAATTTACATTAAACTTTAATAATCTTTAATGGATATTTTTAACATAACAGTTTTCATAATAACAGTTCAAATAACAATTTCAATCAGTAAGATCATAGATACTGAAACTCAAAACAGAGAGTGACTCACAATTTGAATTATCAATTTTCCTCAATATACTGTACTCACTGTCAAGTGTCAAGTGAGCCAACAGAATTTTGCCGCACTACTCACAGAGTGACTCAGCAGATTCTAAATTTTCAATCTTTCACAATCGGAGCATCTCTTTCTCTTTTGCAGATTCTCTCTTTTTTTTTTGTTCCTCACTACAATCTATCACAATGACTGTTGCGTTTTTGTTCCTCCATTTTTTATTATTGATTTCAACCATTTGTTTGATGAAATGCCTCAGTGAAATGTTGTATATTATGATAAGCAGGGGATCTCTGTTCTGTATTTTGCTAAGTAAAGAAAGGGTTGAAGTAAGAATTTTACAAGTGGGGTATTGTAGGGTAGGTGTTGGATTTAGATACTCCAGCGTTTACAGAAAGAAAACATGGTCAAGGGGAGGTGGTGGTCAGCTTTCACAATTTCAACATTTAAGTCTAGTAATATGCGAGATGGGAAGGAAAATATGGCCCAAGGCTCATCAGTTCATCAACTCAAGCTGTGAGGTCTTACCCGAGCACTGGGTCGATCCATTAGAAATGATCGAAATGCTCATTTAGGTTGGGTCTCACGATAAAATCCTCGGGTTCAGATTGGTTGATCTTGAAAATGAATTTGAGAGTCGCTACCTTAATTTTATTTTATTTGAGAAAAGTTAAGGAAAAACCCATTTAATTGACTCCAATTATTATCCAATGGAAAAGTGCATTAGTCCTCGATTACTAAAGAGGATTCGGGGATTAGGTTTTCGGTTCAATTTAATTGGTTTGGTAAGTTTAATACAAAATGACTTAAAATGATTTTCGTGTACAGGTATAGATGAATGAACAATTATACAATGCATGAATTAAAGTAAGGTAAAATAATAAAGAAAATAATAGAAGCAATAATTAAATACATAAAGCAATAAACTTACAATATAAATCAAATTAGGAGATACTCACTCTATCCCTTATGGGTTCTAGGAGAGTCACATTCCCCAAAATGAATCAATAATCAAAGAAACAAAATAAAGAAATAAAGAAAAAGACAGCACCTATGTGAAGAAGGTTAAAGAGGAATGGAGTTTATTTTAGTTGGATTTGATACTTTAGACAAGCATGCCTACGTATCCCTTTGAATAAGAATCAAAATCACGTAGTTTGCCCTTCTTGCGAAGGAGGTTTGTTTTAGTCTGAGCCTTTTATCACGTTTCAGTTCATTGATTAAAAGGTGGGTTGATTAATTGATTTTAACCAGACAAGATTGATTACCAAATTGTTAATTATTTCAAATCAAATTAACAAATAAGAAATATTGATTCAAACAAGTTAATTAATTCAGATTCTAATTAACATGCCTTCCTAAAGTGATAAGAAGAAAAGGATTAAGGAAAGATGGATCATATAAAGAAAACGGGGAAAGCAATAAACTTGCAAAATAAAAGAATTAACTAAAAGAAATGGGATAAAAGAAAAGGGGATATGCAAAGAAACTATAAAGGGGAAATAGACAAAGCGAAATATAAACTAGACTAAAAAGAAAATAAAAGCAAATAGAAATAAAGAAAGCAAAAACAGTAATCAAAATAAACAAAAGGAAAGGAAGAAAATAAATACCTTGCGAGGACGGGACTTGGGGACGTATGGACGAAGCGGACGACCGAATCGCAGTTCCACCTTCTCAGCTTAGCAGAACAACAGCCTTAGAATGGCTACTAGGACGGTGTTGTTGGGACTCTCTCGAACTGATTTGAGGAGAGAAACCTGGAAACAACTACCCAAAACCAAACAAAAACGTTAAACTAAAAAGGCATGTTCTTTTCGAACCAAGCCTTAAAAACTGCTCATTTTTTATCAATTAGCTTGATTTAGCAAGTAGTGTGTGTCTTTGAGAGCTGAAAGGGGGTAGTTTATATAGGTAGTGAGGCTAGGAATAGTTTTCACGTTTTTCAATGTGGAAAAACAGAATAGGGGCCTGTGACCGTATACATCCATGCAGTCACCGCATGGCAGTATGCGGTCACCAAATGGTGACTGCATAAGCTCATGCGGTCACCGCATGGGCCTATGCGGTTATAGACCCTAATCAAGCCTGTTCAGCCCGTTTTCGACCTGTTTCAATTTTCGAGACCCGAGGACTGTCTTCAAGACTCAGTAAGGTATAGAAGGGTGCAATTTTAAGGGTTCACAGCTGCCCCCTTATCAGAATTGTCTGTTTGAATTGGCGATTCTGATAACTGTGAAAACGGGGTGATGCTGGATGGATTTGAGCAACACAAAGGTTTCGGTCTGATTTGGAAGGTCCAATTGGGTGGTCTGTCAGTTTTCAGGCATTTCTGACTCCATTTGGATGGTTTTTCATTTTTTAAGGTATTTTTGATTTTCTGGTATTTTTGTCACATCAGGGGCATCTCAATTCTGATATGGGTAAATGAGATCTCTGACGAAAGAGAAAAATATTGCTAACGCGCTGGAACTGACGGCGCTGAATTTTGATTTGAAACTGATCCGAAATATCGTCCCGCGTGATCTGGCAGCATAAAGTTACTATGCAAGTGGATCCCTATATAAAGGAGTCACCTCTTCATTTTTTCACACTTTTCTCATTTTGTTAAATTCTCACTTTCTCTGTAACTTTCATTTTCTCTAACTTCTCTCTAGAATTCTCTTTTCTCTCAACTCTCTCTAAAATTCCTTATGGCTTCTTCTTCAACTAGCAGTCGCCATCACCGGAGCTACCAAGCCCTGCGGGAAAATACTAACCCATTAGATCTGCTTTAGGAGCCGGATCATCATGTGTCTCGGACTCGCGTCATGGAGGTATTTATTCTAACTTTACCTGTTTCATGGTTAGTTTACACAGAAATATATGGTATGCAATTAATTTTCATCATTTTTTTTTTTTTGCAAAAAACAACAAAGACTATAAATATAAGAACTAGAGGAGGTAGGACAAACCTGTAAACTGTAGTTACTTGCATACCCACGAGTCAGTCCATGATTTGATTGAGCCATATAGTTTGCTCAATCTTCTATATTTGGACTATACTCATGATGGGAACCCTCCTCTATTGAGAGCTCTGGTAGAGAGGTAGTGGGATACCACCAACACATTTCACTTTCCATGTAGGGAGATGACTGTGACTCCCTTATACTTGAGTATGCTTTCAGGGCTGCATTTTCATCCTCGGACTCTCAAGTTTTATCAGGATTGACATTCAGTTGCCACTGAGAGATTGGTTGATCTGTTGGGTGTCGAGCCACCGCGTGTAGATGTCCATCTTTCCAGGGTATGGCTTTGGACTCATATCGATTTGATCACTTATGCTGGATTTCCTGCTACTGATGAGTAGACTGCTCGCCTCATTATGTTATTGATTCTGGGCTGCTCATTTTGCCACACGAGGAGGGACACTATTGACCTGAATATCCTTTGCTCTTTGGAGGACTTGACTATTATTGGAAAGTATGATTGGGGTGGATCTGCTTTATATGTCATGTACAGGGAGATGTCTGATTTTTCCTGAGGAGTATTTGTTGGATTGGGTGGGACCCATATCATTTGGGAGGTACACCTTGCTGCTTTATCTCTTTTTCTTATATGTTTGCCCCTAGCTCATCTGTCTTAACTACTTTTCGTTTTGCAGTACTGGGCTTATGAGCACTTTAGATTCTTAGCTCCTCCTTTGAGGAATACTACCATTGAGCATCTTCCCTGTGGTTACCTGTGGCGGGCAGAGAACAGGGGCCGCTATGAGAGACAGAGCTTCTCCGGGATACGAGCCTATTTTGCCCAGCTTGATGCTTCTCAGGTATTGACTGCTTATTTCTCTGTATTTAACGCATGTTTCCTTTTCTCCAGTCGGACATACACTTTTCTTCTGTAGATCCAGTGGACACCTCATGCTACCAGACTCATATTTCTAGGACAGCGATTGGAGTCTAGCTTGACTCTGTCTACTTATCGATTTATTTTACGCTTCTGGTTTGATCGGATGTTCTATCTGGAAGAGAGAGTCTGGGGACAAGTCACTGGGAATAGAGTTATCCCAACTGATCCTCCTCTGGAGATGCGTTATGGGCATCGCATCCAGGATCAGGATACACTGGTGGCAAGCATTCTGGCTGATCGATTCTTGGACTTGGATGTTGATTATGATGAGTTCTGTCAGGCCTTTTTGATGCTAGGCGTGCCTTTCCTGGATGGTCCTGCCCATCCTAACCATAGGAGATCAGTAGCTGCTTCTGCACATGGTTCTCCTCCAGCTGGGAGGGGAACAAGTGGAGATCCTAGCCCGAGTGCTTCTGCAAGGCCTGCTTCACATAGAGTTGAGTCTAGTGGGACATTTCCTCAGTATCTTTGGACTGGGGATCAGGTGGACTATTTTTCTCACACTCATGGACTAGAGCGGTTTAAGATCCCAAGGGATCTTCCTTCCGGCTTTGCTCCTTTTTCGAACGACATTACTGAGGTATGTAGTTCTGAAAAAATTGGTTACTTTGAAAGGATCACATACCAGGTTCCTTTACCCTTTTCTCTTTTCCTACCTTGCAGGTTCTGGTAGATTGGGCCCGCCATACTTATGAGATGGTTGGCCGATTGCGAGCTGTTGTGTCTTCATCCTTGACCTAGATTAGTTACCAGAAGGGTAGGGAGGATGAGTCTCCACCACCGAGGAGGAGGCATCGCCCTGGCGGACGCTAGCTTTTCCTTTTTCTATTTTCTCTGTCATTTTGATTACATAGATGCCATGTATGACCTATATGGATGTATGCATGTATGGATGATGTATTGACATATCCTATATGTAATGACTATGTTATGACACATATACATTTTTGAGATTTTTGTATGCTTGCAAATGCAGAATGCATGAGAGGGCTCCATGTCATTATTTTTGTGACCCCTTCTTTTTTTTTATCATGGAGCCCTTCTTTAGTCACTCTATGCACTTATGGACCAAAAACCTCGAACAAGTGGAGTGTATTAATTTGGGGAGGTTCGGAATCAGTGCCATGCCTACCCTAAGGGGTGTGAAGTTTGATTGGGATTTTCTGAGAGCTTGCTTGAGGTTTTGGGAACCTGATGTTCATGCTTGAGGCTAGCATGGAGGAGATGTGCCCTACTTTTGAGGATTTTAGTGTACTCCTAGGATCTGATCCTGAGGCAAATCTGGCTGTTCTGGTTGAAATGGTAGGCTATTTCAATTCTTTTCAGAGGCTTTTGGGATTGGATGTGGCAACTGCTAGCCCTATGGTTATGGGGGATTGGATAGATCTGACTGCTGTGATCGCCGAGTTTCATGATCCCCGATTTTGAGGAGGATGAGTGGCAAAATCGCCGGATGCGAGCTCTATCTTTTTGCTTGACTTCAGGTTTCCTTTTCATAGGCCCTATGGGTTGGGGAGATATTAGGGTAACTGAGCTAGTGAGTCAGATGGAGGATGGGTGCTCAATTGCTGCCATTGTTCTAGCTGAGACTATTCTTAGCTTGGATCGAGCGTATAGGAGCAATGGGCCTTGGTCTGTGAGCCCAATCATTCTTCAGGTATGTTTCATGCTCTCTACCTTCCTTCTACTCTTTTCTTCTTTTTGCTCACATTTCCATTTTCCAAAACATATATGGCTCAGGGATCACTTAAGAGTGGTCTATCCTCCTACTCGATGAGACTATTCAATCTCTTAGTATAGGACCCACAATATAGTCATCAAGTTCAATTCTAAAAGAGAGTGGATTTCATGGCTTCTTGAGTTAGGTCCAGAGGAGCCGCTGTGGCTGTGTCTTTGGTACAAGATCAAGAAATTCATGACTATGAGCTTTGGATACAAAATGGTGTATTTGCTCGGACTGCACATGGTGACCTTTTACCAAGGGACTAGGATAATGAGACAGATGGGCCATGCATAAGAAGTGCCCCCAGATGGTGCCCTCTTCAATTCTACTCTGATTATTCCCACTGTGGCTAGGACTGTCATGAATGGTTGGCTTCGTGAATTTCATACTATTCTTCCATCTCACAACTTTGATAGGTCGGAGGATTATAATTCATGGTAGATTGCAATGACTTGGCCAGTAGAGAAGGCAAAAAGGATGGCCTTACTGTATGAGATTGAAGATGGAGGTACCATGGAGGAGACTGATCCAAAAGGGAAGAAGAAAATGACTTAGACTCTTTTTTAGCTTTTTAGGACTTTAGGGCTTCAGACATAACCATGAATAATTTTCATTTCTTTTGATCTTGTGTTCAGAGGGAATTTCATTCTTTAAATGAAATTTGAATAATACATCATTTATTTGCCCTAATTTTTACCTAAGCCGCCCTTTTCGGGTTTTCAACTTAGCGAGCTTTTTTTTTTTTTTTTTTTTTTTTTTTTTAATTTTAATTTTTATTATATATATATATATATTTCTTAATACAAGCAGAAAACCAAATAATATGGAAAAAAATGGTAATCTTATTAAAATTTGGACCGTACCCACAGTGGTTTGCCTATGTATCTCCTTACACATTCAATTTCAACTGATCAATAAATATTTTTGAGAATCAGGTCCACATAGTTCTAGTTACATGATGCATGAAGATTACATTTAAAACAAATATTCAAATGAAATAACGCTTCAGTTGATCTAAGTTGCACAGACTAACAAACTTTATCCCATCTAGATCCACGAGAATAACTGCTCCACCTGACAAGATCTTCTTTAGTATGTAAGGCTCAGCCCAATTTGGTCTGAACTTTCCTCTGAGATCATGCACTGGGGCTCTAATTTCCTTTAAAATCAGATTTCCTTCTTCTAAGCCTCTGTCTCTGACCTTCTTGTTGAAATGCCTTGATATCTTCTATTGATAACCCTGAATTCGATACAAGGCATCCATCCTCTTCTCGTCAATGGCATTGAGTTGATCATGATAACCCTTTATCTATTCTGCTTCTTCTAACTGACTTTCTCACATGATTCTGGCTGATCTGATTTCAACCTCGATTAGCAAAACAACTTTCATGCCATATACCAATGAGTAAGGAGTTGCGCCTGTTGAGGTATGAATAAAAGTTCGGTATCCCCATAAGGCAAATGGTAGTTGTTGATGTCAATTTCTATGACTGTCAGTTATCTTCTGTAAAAGGGTCTTGATCGTCTTGTTGGCTGTTTCCACTGCACCATTAGTTTGAGGACGGTAAGAAGAAGATCTATGATGTTGAATCTTCTCCTTCTTCAACAGCTGGACCACCTCTTTCTGAAAATGTGACCCATTATTTGTAATAATCTCAAAAGGAACTCCAAACCAACAAAGGATGTTAGTTCAGATGAAATGAGCCACTCTTTTGGAATCCAGCACTTGGTATGGAGTGGCTTCAACCCATTTCAAAAAATAATCAATTGCGACTAGAATGTATTCATGACCAGCAGAAGACTTCGAGTTTATCCTTCCGATGACATCAATACCTCAAGTTGCAAAAGGCCAAAGAGTTGTGATTGGGTTGAGAGGAATGAGAGGTTGCTTCTGAAGTTTGGCATATATCTGGCATTTATGACATCTCTGTACAAACTTAGCACAATCTTCATTCATAGTTAACCAGAAATACCCAAGATTTATTATCTTTCGAGCTAAAGCAATCCCATTCATATGAGGTCCTTCTTCACTGCCATGGACCCATTCCATGATCTGCTGAGCTTCATCCTCAGCTACACACCTAAGGTGTATATTATCCCATACTCTCTTGTACAATACATCATCATTTGGGATAAAGTTACTGGCCAGCTGCCTCAGAGTTCTTCTTTCTGATTTGGTTGCCCCTTCTGGATATTCATCATTCTGAAGATAGTTGAAAATATCCCAGAACTAAGGTTTCTTATCAGCTAACTGAATATTCATACACATGGTATGATAACCAGGCTCCCTTCTCACCTCAATGACAACATGCCTAATTATTTCTTCGTCACTCATATTCAGCATTGATTTAAGTGTAGCTAAGGCATCTGCAAATTGATTCTTAGCCCGGGGCAAATAGTGGAATGATAGTCCATGGGAGTTTTCTGCAAGGTTTTCCAAGCGTTTATGGTAAGGAACCAAACGCTCTTCTCTTATTTTCCATTTGTCGAGAGCTTGGGACACAATCAGATTCGAATCCCCATAAACCTCCAAGTATTGGATTCTCAGATTCACAGCCACTTCTAATCCAGCTATGCATGTTTCGTATTCAGCTTTGTTATTTGTCACTTCAAAAGCTAACTTGACAGCCATGGGCAAGAATTCTCCGCTAGGGGTAACAATGACAACTCCAGCACTATAACCTTTTTTGTTTGTTGTACCATCAAAGAAAAGTCTCCAAACTTCAGGTTTAAGTTCCATGATATTTTCATCAGAAAATTCTGGCTCAGTCCATTCACCGTCTATAGGGGCAGCTAACTGATCTGCTATCACACTCCCTTTTATGGCTTTCCTCTAAACATACCTCAAATCATAAACTGCTAGAACAACCATCCATCTTGCCATCTTGCTATCAAGAATCAGCCTCTCCATAAGGAATTTCAAGGGGCTCCTGTCAGCAAGTACATGAGTAGTGTAGGAGCTCAGGTAATGCTAAAGTTTATGACAAACCCATACCAAGGCAAGGCATAGCTTTTCAATCTGATTATATTTGAGTTCATTGGCAAGCAGACGCTTGCTTAGGTAATAGATGGCATTTTCCTTGTAGGAGTCAGGGGCATTCTGAGCAAGCATTACCCCCATAGCTTCTTGGGTAACAGAGAGGTATAGCAGTAATGGTTTACCAGGTCTGGGTGGTTACAGGACAGGAGGGTTCAGGAGGTATTCTTTGATTGCCTCAAAAGCTTTCTGACAATCTTCATTCCATTGTTTAGAGGCACCCTTCTTTAACAGTTTGAATATAGGCCCACACACATCAGCCAACTGAGAGATAAATCAACTAATGTATTGGAGCCGTCCCAAGAAACCTCTAATCTCCTTTTCTATCTTTGGAGGTGGCATTTCCAGAATTGCTTTTGATTTGGCTGGATCAACCTCAATCCCCTTTTTACTGACCATATACCCGAGGAAAACTCCTGATGATGCACCAAAGAGGCACTTACAGAATTCAACTTTAAGTTGTATTGGCGAAGTCTAAGGAAGAATCGCCTCAATGCTTCTAAGTGCTCTTCTGCTATTTTAGATTTAATTACCATATCATCCACATACACTTCAACATCTTTGTGGATCATGTCATGAAAAATGGTAGTGGCCATCTTCTGATAAGTTGCCCCAGCATTCTTCAACCCAAATGGCATTACCTTGTAGTAGTATGTGCCCCATTCGGTGACAAAAGTGGTCTTTTTCTTGTTTGGTGGATAAACTTGGATTTGGTTATAACCAGTATACAGGTCAGTCAGAGTGACTACTTCAGAACCTGCCATACGATCAACTAATAAGTCAATGTGTGGTAGTGGAAAATCGTCTTTTGGACAAGCTTTGTTCAAGTCTCGATAGTCAACACACATCCATACTTTGCCATCCTTTTTTGAAACTAGAACAATATTGGCTAGCCATGTGGGGTATATGATCAGCTCTATAAACCCATTGTCTAGCTGTTTGGTGATTTCTTCTTTAATTGGCAAAGACCATTCAGTCTTCAGTCTTCACAACTTCTGTTTGATAGGCTTCATATGTTCATAAGTGGTAATCTTGTGAACTACTATTTTTGGATCTATCCCAGTCATGTCCTTAAGAGCCCATGCAAAACAGTCAACAAACTCTTGGATCATCTTAACAAAGCCATCCTTGTTATGACATACAGATGCAATGAATGTTGTTTTGAGATTTTCATTAATGCCAATATTAATTGGTTCTTTACTTTCATCATTTTTTTTTATTTCATTTATCTCTTTTTCTGATGTATTATTCAAATTAGATTCAAGAGATGAAAAAGGAATAAGGGACACAGGATCATAAGAAGAAAATTTGAATTTCTTATTTCGGATGAAAAGATCATTATCCATGGCTACATCAAAATTAAAGGAATGACTGAGAATATTATTTACAGACTCAAAAAAAGAAAATTAAGAAAAAGACTCAAAAGACTTTGGATCAGACTCTGAATCAGATAAGACTTCAGAATGGCTATCTTCTCCTTCAAGGTACCAATTGTCAAGTTGGTTCTGGGCTGGTTGGATCAAATGAGTTGGGTTTGTCTTCTCCTCACCTTCAATCATGCAGACCTGTTTAAAGAGAGTGACCTCCATGTTATCCTCCCAATCTTGTTCCAACATGAAAATTGGTTCACACTCCTCCATGCTTAGCCTGATATCAAAAAATATTTTAAAACCCGGTATCAATTTCTTGGTAATAAGACAGACCTATGGTTTAGGAAAACCACAATATGGAAAGTCTTCACCTTCTTGCACAAAATAACTATTTAGGGTTTTGAGATAAGGACGTATAAGCTAATCATAAGACTCACCTCTCCTTAGGGCTGCTACCTTCTCCTTGGCCCTTCTTTCCATTTCGGCTATATCCTCTTCAGTGGGCTTATAGCCAAGCCCAAAAGGTGGAGTAGCGATGGGGTACTCCGCGAAGTTGCTCATTCCCTGTTGGCTTTTGCCTAAACCCAAACTAGGAAAATAATTCATGTTCCTGATCATGTTAGCCACAACAATATTTTCATAAAAGTCAAAATCAAGAGGAATAAATTTTTTACCTCCTTCTCCCTCAATAAACTATATTGTATCAAAGAAGAACCCAGTTAATGGCAAGGAGGCTTGTTCAGGCTGAATCTCCAATATGGGTCTAGAGTTTGGGATTTCACTTTTTTCATGTCCATCACCTTTAACAGTCATAATAGAAGTTCGGTAAGGGAACTTAAGCTTTTGGTGCAAAGAGGAAGGGATGACTTTGGCTTGATGAATCCAGGGCCTTCCAAGGAGGAGGTTAAAACAAGCTGGAACATCAATGATTTGGAAAGAAATGGGAGTAGTAACAGGACCGATGGTAACTTCCAGAGTGGCTACCCTTAAAACATCCCTTCTTGTATTGTCATAAGCCCTCACAATCTGATCAGAGTGTGTGAAATCAGAGGCTTCCAAACCCAAACAGTTAACTACTTTCAAAGGACAAACATTCAAGGCTGACCCATTATCAACTAGTACCATAGGGACAATCTTTCCTCGGGTTATCATTGTTATGTACAGGGTATGGTTATGGTTGGGCTCTCCTTTTGGCAAGTCATGATCATTGAAGGAAATGGATGCAGCTTTAGTAGTGTTAGTGAGGGAAGCTACCAATGTTTCAAGGGTGATGTCTATTGGAGCTTGGCGATGGGGGTATGATGATTGGATGAGACTCCAAATAGAAATATTGACCTGAGTCTTTTTGGGCTACTTGAGGATGTGGTCTTCGTCAGGTTCAAGACTCCCCTTTATTTTTTCAGCTGGAGGCGAGATAGGTTGTACTGGTGGTTGATTGGCTTGAGTGATGAGTGTTTGATAGATTCTACCGCTTCGGGTTATAGCATCAATCTCTTCAACCAAATTACTTAGGTCAAGTGCACAACAAAAATCAGAAGTTGATCGAATCAAGGAGATAGGATCAACTCTAAGGTCAGAGGTGGTGATAAAATGGACTTGGTGATCAGGAAGTGGATTGGTGGCAATATTTGGTTTGGCTTTTGGTGGAATGATATCACTACCGTCAATCAAGTCTTAGATTATATGCCTTAAAGCCTTGCATGCATCAGTTTTGTGCTTGACTCCTTAGTGATATTCACAATATTCATTGGGATTGTAACTTTTGGGTAGTGGATTTGGGGGTGCTCTAGGCTCAAGTGGTTTCACCATTTTTGCCTCCAATGCTTTCTTGTAGACTACTGCCAGTGGGACCCAAGGTCAATGAAGCTTCTCCTTTCTAGTCTCAAAGACTATTGGTGAGAAATGGCTGATACCTATCCCCCTTTTTGATTTGTTGAGGAGGTAACATTTGACTGATAAGGGGTATTCTTCTTATACCTGGAAGTAGAAGACTCCTCTTTGATATGGCCAGTTTAGATCAAATCCTCTATTTTGGAAGCAGTGGAAATGAGAGCCTTAAAATCTGGAAGGTATTGGGTAAGGAGGTGATTTTGTTTACCGGGAGAAGGTTTTTGACAATGATGTCAATTTGTTCTTACTCGGTAGGGCGGTTTACTATCTGAGCATACTTAGTCCTCCACCTCATAAGGAATATGGAAAAGGACTCTTTCGAAAACTGCTTGGTAGTTTCTAGGTCTCTTCTTATGACATCCACTTCAATATTGTAGTGGTACTGTTTGACAAATGCATTACATATGTCATCCCAAGTCCTTTTCTAATTTTGGTTCAGGTCAAGTAACCACTTCATTGCAGCTCCAGTCAAAAATTGCTGAAACAATTGAGCAATGAGCTCATCATCTACTCCAAAAAGCCTCATTGCCCCTACATACATCTTCAAGTGAGTCTTGGGGTATGTGATTCCATTGAATTTTTCCAGATTAGGCATTTTGAATTTTGGTGGTAATCTGGCATTGGGAAAAAGGGCTAAAGAGATGACATCAATCGCATCATCATGCCTCTTCAAGTTATTTATGGTTTTTTCCATGGATTCAAACTTTTCCATGAGGGCTTTTAGGTTAGGATGGGTGGAAGCTTCTTTCCCTTAGAAAGGATCCGCAGAAGAAGTGGCAGAGTGGGTGATAGTGTTTGTGGTTGGAATGATTGGTGGGGTGGTGTTTGGGATGAAGGAAGCATCAGCTACAGCTTTCCCTCTTCTTGTTGGGTCAATGGGTGCTTTGGAAGAAGAGGCAGCATTTGTATGGGTTTGGGTCAAACCGAGGATGGTTTAGTTCAGGTTCATGGGAGTAGGTTGGGAGACATTTGGGTTAAGGGTAGCCTGGCTGATCATGTTTCGGACCTCTTCAAGGATAAACTGGATCCACTCTTGAAACTGGGCCTTTTGAGCATCTAAGGCCATTTTGAATCTTCGTTCTACAGCCTTAATTTGCCTTTCTTGTTGGGCTATAATACCAGTAACAATTGAACTTATCGGATGGCTTTTTCTTCCTGATTGGTCTCAATTAGGTTAGCATCTGTAGGAAGTTTAGTAGTCTCATCAACCATCTTGGATACCTTTCGAAAGTAAAAAGAGAAGGGTAAGTGTTTGACTCACAAAATGGGGAAGGGAATCATGTTTCAAGACAATCACAGACTTTTGAGTGGTGATGGATAGAGTAGGGACTTGAGCTTGCAACTTTTTCTTTTTGGAAAAACTCTCCACTTTGTTCAAGGTCTTTGGGTCTATGCATGTATGCATGAATGAAAAGTCATTTCATAGATATGCAAAGTAGGCTTCAGTTAAGGTACATACAACCTAAGGTCCAAGTTCTAAATCCATTACATGAAAGGGTAAGGGTGACTTAGAATTGGGTACCCGTCATACTGGAGTAGCGATATACCTAACCATATGTGAGTCAAAGAGCCTTGCGTGGGTCCAACAGTACGTGCATACTCGTAAACGTCGTGGGGTGGATGATTTCACTATCAGTAATCAGACCTAAGGAAGGTTGCCCACTTGATGTTACTTTCTATCCATTGTTTTCCTAAAAAATCTAGGTTGAAAGGCAAAGAGCCTATACAAGTGATGTGTGAAAGCCATTTTTGCATTAAAAGTGCCAAACTTTGATTTTAAACCAATTGGTAGTCCACTTGTCTTTTATAAAAAAGAATCAGTCCCCAGTGAAGTTGCCAACAGTGAGGCCTCGCCCGAGCACCAGTTCGATCCGCTAGAGGGGATCAAAATGCTCATTTGAATTTGGTCTCAAAATGGAACCTTCGGGTTCAGATTAGTTGATTTTGAAAATAAATTTGGGAGTCGCCACCTTAATTTTATTTTATTTGGAAAAAGTTAAGGAAAAACCCATTTAATTGACTCCAATTATTATCTAACGGAAAAGTGCACTAGTCCTCGATTATTAAAGAGGATTCGGGGACTAGGTTTTCAGTTCATTTTAATTGATTTGGCAAGTTTAATACAAAATGACTTAAAATGATTTTCGTGAACAACTATAGATGAATGAATAATTATACAATGCATGAATTAAAGTAAGGTAAAATAATAAAGAAAATAATAGAAGCAATAATTAAATACATAAAGCAATAAACTTACAACATAAATCAAATTAGAGGATACTCCCTCTAGCTCTTATGGGTTCTAGGAGAGTCACACATTCCCCAAAGTGAATCAATAATCAAAGAAACAAAACAAAGAAATAAAGAAAAAGACAACACCTATGCGAAGAAGGTTAAAGAGGAATGGAGTTTATTTTAGTTAGATTTAATGCTTTAGACAAGCATGCCTACGTATCCCTTTGAATGAGAATCAAAATCCACGTAGTTCGCCCTTCTTGCGAAGGTGGTTTGTTTTAGTTTGAGCTTTTTTATCATGTTTCAGTTCATTGATTAAAAGGTGGGTTGATTGATTGATTTTAACCAGACAAGATTGATTACCAAATTGTTAATTATTTTAGATTAAATTAACAAATAAGAAATATTGATTCAATCAAGTTAATTAATTCAGATTCTAATTAACATGCCTTCCTAAAGTGATAAGAAGAAAATGATTAAGGAAAGAGGGATCATATAAAGAAAACGGGGAAAGCAATAAACTTGCAAAATAAAAGAATTAACTAAAAGAAATGGGATAAAAGAAAAGGGGATATGCAAAGAAACTATAAAAGGGAAATAGACAAAGCGAAATATAAACTAGACTAAAAAGAAAATAAAAGCAAATAGAAATAAAGAAAGCAAAAACAACAATCAAAATAAATAAAATAAACAAAAGGAAAGGAATAAAATAAATACCTTGCGAGGACGGGACTTGGGGACATATGGACGAAGCGGATGACCGGATCGCAGTTCCACCTTCTCGGCTTGGCGGAACAACAGCCTTAGAACAGCTATTAGGAC
>CATKHJ010482353.1:0-19226 GCA_949750685.1 Vernicia montana
TTGTACTTGAATCCCAGCCATATGAATGTTGCTGTCGCAACATATATATCTCTGTCGCAATATCCATGTTGCGCTGAGTATTGCGTTCGCGAGGGAGGCCGCGAACTCTACTGGATGAAATGATTATTTTGGCTCAAGCTTGGTAGCGCTCGCTATAGGTTGGTTGCGGGCACGACTAGTCTGTTGCGGGCGCTATATACTTGTTGCGGACGCAATTTACAGGTCAGGCAGACTACTTAGAGAATTCTCTAAGTTCTTCATTCTCAAGCACTAGTAAGTCATTTTATCTAAAAAATACACTAATTTGAAATGTTAGATCAATTCAACTTGATTGCCAAGATCAAAATTGAGATTGACTTAGTTGGATCACACCACTAAGGTCAACATGATTGATTTAATTGAGAAGACTAAGGACAAAAATATTTGCACTTGTTTATGTATATGTGAATGTAGCTTAGAGTGTTGATTTCTTGAGGTATTTATAAGATATAAGTCCTTATATTAATTGAATATGAATTTCCTTGACCGGTTCGGATTTGGAATGACATTTTAGCATGTTTTCAGCTTCCTACATGGAAACGAACTCAGTTTCATAGTTGCCTAATTTTTGCCTTTATTGGGCTTTTAGATTGGACCAGACCCAACTTACTTCATAACTCAGTTCGGTATATTTTGTTCCTTATCAGCAACAACTATTTATTGTATTTATTGTCATTAAACGAAATAAACTCTAAATCACATCAACGTTAAATTTAAAATAAAATATTTTATCACTTACGGGAGACATGTTGATAGATAAAAACACTCTTACTAATTTTTCATATTTTCTAAATTAGACATGTATTATTATTGTTATTGCATAATAAAATCTTATCATAGTAGAATTTAAAATTATTTTATAATTTCATATAAAAAGAACAATTCCATAATATTTTTATATTATCTATCAAAATTTAAAGATTTGTTAGATTTTTCACATATTATTTTCATTTAAATTCAAGTCTAATCTATTTTTTCATAAATTAGATTAATTATATATCATACTACTGGAATGTATAACTTCAATTTCATTTTCTTTTGATCATCATTCTATATAATTATATTATATTATTAAAAAATATAATTATCCAAGAACTAAAATTATGGTATTCAATTTTTATGTTTCAATTTTAGTCTTATAGTATTGTGATATCTATATACAACTATACTTGATATATTATTTTTTATTGTTTATTTAATTTTACAATTTTTTTTAATTCAATAGAATTAATTCTAAACATCTTATAAGAATGATATGTTAATTTATTATCAATTGATATATTTTATCTTACAAATTTAAATTTTGATCCTATATAATTTTTTGTTGGAATATTTATCAAATCATCATGAAAGGTTTAAATATTTTGTTTAGATATCAATTATTTTATTTTATTTTATTTAGTATTTTTTAATAATCGATTTTTTATTGTGAAATTAAAGATTAATTAATTGCAATTGAGATTGAAAAGAATTGTAAAATTAAAAGTTAATTAATTGCAATTGAGATTTTATATTTTTATTATTGTTATTATTATGTAATTTTTATATTTTTTAATTTTAAAATTTTCCTTTTGCATCTTTGCTTACTTAATAAAAAATAGTGGCAAACATAATTTTATTGCATCTTTTTCTTTTATTTTTTTAATTTGCTTTTAATATAATAAGTTTTGCTTGGAAATATATATATATATATATATATATATATATATATATATATATATATATATATATATATATATATATATATATATAATAATTTGATATCAATAGGATAATAATTTATAATGTTATAGAATATATTATGAAATATATATTTGAATTTTAATATTTTTCTTTTTTATTTTGATTTATTTTAAAAAATAGTAGCAAATATAATTTCATTGTATTTTTTAATTTTTTTTTACAATAAGTTTTCCTTAGTGTGTGTGTGTATATATATATATATATATATATATATATTAGTAATTTATTATTAATTAACTAAAAATCTATAGTATTATTGAATATTTATTTTTTATTATATATTAGTAAATGATAGATATATTTTATTTATAATACAAAATATCTATAAATTGAAAAATAAAACTAACACGTGTCTTGTACGTGTTCCAAAAGCTAGTTTAAAAATTATCAAGTCGGCTATAAGATTAGTCGAAATTCCATATATACATGTGAGGTTTTATTGCGCAGCCCACTCATTTTTTTTTTCTTCCAAAATGTTTGAAAAGTAATAATAAAATTATTAAAGGCGGTGTTCGAGTGGGTTGGATGGATAGGTTTAATTTGAAACATTTTATATTTATCAAAAATTATTAAATAGGATAAAAGTATATATTTATATGAAGATCGTGTTTACATTATAGTAATCTTATATTGATGTAGGTTCACATTTATACAAGTAAAGAGGACATACTCCTTTCTTATCTAATAATTTCTCTTATTTTGAATAGGGTTGATGATTTGTGTTGTATCTTCGTAAACGTGTTGTATTATAATCAGCAACGATGTCAAAAAATTTATTTAGTAGGGTCATTATAACATTAAAAATCTTTTTAATATAAATGATTATAAATTATAATCTAAATTTGTTTTGATGTGAACCAAAATTTATTTTGAAATCCACATCATTAATGTTATAAATTCAGTTATATTTCAATTAAATTCTATTAAAATTTATAAATGAATTGTGAATTAGTAATATTATAAATTTAAAATTAATTCATAATTTAATAAATAAAAAATAATAGTAGAATACCTTTTTAAATATTTTTTTAAGAAAAAAATTCATTAGCAAATCAAATGACTTTGGTATTGATTTATTCCATATATCATATAATAATTTTAAATTTAAAAAACATTTAATATTTTTCTCATTCAATTTCAAGTAATGATTTAAAAAAACAAATGAAAAACTTTAATATATATATTTTATTTTTTTAAATGATCATTAAAATAATTTTATAAATTTATTGTCACTTGAAATAAAAATGTATCCTAAATTAAAAGTTAAAAATTAAGTAAAACTGATGGATATGTTAACAATTTGAATATGGTCATAATATGAATTGAAGGAGAAAAATTAAAATACAAATAGTTTTCAGGAATTTTATTTTAAATATTAGACTTTAGAGTCTAAAATTAAAAATCAAATAAACTTGAAGGACATATAAGTAATTTGAGTGGATCGTAATACATTTCAATGGAACAAAACTTAAAATTTATAAAAATTTTAGGACTCTAAAAATATTTAAGTGGGATCATATGATATTTTAACAATTTTAGTAAGATCACTTAAAAAATTTTAAAAAAGTCTTTGCTTAAAATATACCGCTCCTGATTATAATATTAAAATAATATTGAAATGGTCAATACTAATCCAACCATTTAATTTATTAATCATGTTAAGATTCTCAAACTCTAATATAAACATGTTTATTATACATATCATATATATGATCCGCTTAGCACCCATTTAAATATATAGATCCAAATAAATTTTATCAAATATGACATATAAATATTTATTTATTATAAATTTCAATAGATTGATATACTTGATCTTTATATATATAACATAAAAAGAAATAAGATGTTCCATGAATTTTAATTTTAAAATATAAAATATTAATTAAAATAAAGAGATTTGTATAGCATGTAAAGCAAACTAAACTGAATTAATCTAAAATTTTCTTATAAATTTACATTTATATTTTATCTATTTGAATTAATTATTGTAAGTATATTTCTAAGGGTTAGAAAATTTTATAAGATAAATTAAATGACTTTCAAGAGTTTTAAAGGTATCATATATTATATATTTGATATTTAAACATATTGTAATTAAATGGATTTATAGTGTGTCATTGTAGGTTATGCGGGTCAATCCATTTATATTTTAATTTTTTGCGTGTTATAAATGGATCAATTTGTACATGTTTATGATCGGAATCCGTTTATACTCAACTCATACCCATTAATTATGTGTTGTGTTTAAAATTACTGACTAATTTTGAGTTGAAGGTAAATCAAAATAATGCATCAAATTGTTTGTTGGAGAAAATATTAAAGTAAATTTAAATTAATTTACAAGTTTTGAAACATATTAAATCTCATTGTTCATAATATTAATTTTTGAGTAAATTATTATTTTATTTTTGAGATTTGATTGTTCATAATATTAATTTTTGAGTAAATTATTATTTTATTTTTGAGATTTGACCAAATTAATATAGTTATCTTTTTTTTTAGAAAATAATTAAATAGTCCCTCTATTTTATTTTTATCAAATAAATTAGCCATTTTGTCAATTTTTTATAAAAGTTTATTAAAAAAAAAATACAAGAAGCTGTTGAAGAACCCATTTGTACCGATCACACCACTACCACCCAAGCCAAAAAGCTCGCCGATCAATTCACCGCAAACATCAAAGCCACTGCAAAAATAATTTCGAACCAATTTCAAGTTCCCAAAGATCAATTACTCCTTTGGATAGTTTAGGCCAGCAAATTTCAAGTTCAAGTATTTCCCTGCAATTCAATCCAGAGCAAGTAAGATCTACCATATTTAAGAGTTTAATTTTATTTAGGAAGTAGTATTATTTTACTTATTTAATAATATCTTTATTTCTTAATTAGTTTCAAGGGTAAGCTTGAAAATATAACTCCTACTTGTCAACAAAGCAGGTAAAAAAGGTGCCAGCTTGCTTTGTCTTTTGCACGCGTTTTAACGCGGAATTGGCTGCCTATAAAAGACAATATCATCAAATGTAAATTTCATCTCAAATTCTTAACATAGAGAGAATTTTTAGTGAGAGAAAAATATAGAGTGTTTTTTTTATTTTAAGAAAGAGTATTATTATTCTCTCTTTGTGGTATAGAGAAATATTATAACTCTTATTATTTTTCATAGTGAAATTCTTCTATTTTTGCCCCTGATTTTTTACCCTAATTTGTTTAGTGGTTTTTCCTCGTAAAATATGGTGTCCTGATTATTTTCTCAAATTATTAGCTGCGACCCTACTCTAATTCGGTCCTAATTCTGCAATAAGTGATATCAGAGTTGTTAGTTTTAATTTTCCTTAAAAATTAAGAGTATGCTATGTGGTTGCAGTTTTAACTGATCTTCCACATCATAAAAAAATTTTCTCGAAAAATTATTGTTGTGAATAGTACTCTGAGGTACTGCGCAATTTTGCACTATTCACGGATACATATACTATTCATACATATCATAGCCTAACTAAAAATAAGTGTGGTAGTGTAAAAGTGCATGTTTAGGAAAAGTTCTGGCTAAGGAAAGACTTGGTATTTAAGTGTGTCCATTGTGACCCACCTCTCTTTCTTAGGAACTTACCTGGTGTATTATTCACAGACTACAGTCACTATTCCAGTATACAGTACTATTCACGTGAAATAGTGGGAGCTAGATTTGCTCAAAGAAGTTTGTGATAGAAGTAATGACGGTAAAATTTGAGATTGAGAAATTCAATAAGAGTAATTTCTCACTATGAAAATTGAAGATGAAGGTAATATTAAGAAAAGATAATTGCCTTGCGGCTATCAGTGAAAGGCCAGCGGGACTCACATATGATAAGTGGAATGAGATGGATGGAAATGCTATAATAAACTTTCATCTGGCATTAGCAGATGGGGTATTGTCAAGCATAGAAGAGAAAAAGACAGTAAAGGAAATTTGGGATCATCTCAATAAATTATACAAGTCAAAATCACTCCACAATAAAATATTCCTTAAGAGGGAATTGTACACTTTTCAGATGTTAGAATCTACTTCAGTGACAGAGCACGTAAATACCTTGAATACTTTATTTTCTCAACTTACGTCGTTGGGAGTTAAAATAAAGCCGAATGAACGTGCTGAACTTCTACTCTAAAGTCTACCTGATTCGTATGATCATCTCATCATCAATTTAACAAATAATATCTCCACGGACAATCTAGTCTTTAATGATGTTGCAGCCTCAGTTCTAGAAGAGGAAAGTCAACACAAGAACAAGGAGGACAGGTTGGCCAATTCACAGCAAGCAGAGGCATTGATGGTGAGAGGAAGATCAACAGAACATGGCCTTAGTGGGAGCCACAATCAGGGAAGATCAAAATCAAGGAGTAATAAGAATATAAAATACTACCACTATGGCAAGAAGGGTCACATGAAGAAAGATTGTTGGAATTTAAACAAAGATTTCAATCATCAAGGAAATGTAGCAAGCACTTCAGATGATGGCAATGCTATATGTTATGAAGCGACGGCAACTGATATAGGCAGACAAAATTTAGCTGATGTCTGGTGTTTTGACTCAAGGGCTACCTAGCATATGTCCTCTCGGAGAGAATGGTTCCGTCATTATGAATCTATCTCAGGAGGATTTTGTGTACACGGTTGATAATCATGCCTTGAAGATCGTCGGTATTAGAACCATCAAGCTGAAGATGTATGATGGTACAATTCGCACTATTCAAAATGTGCGATATGTGGAGGGCTCGCAGAAGAATTTGTTGTATGAAGGACAACTGGATGATCTTGGGTGTAAGATTGAAACCCAAGATGGGATTAAGAAAATAATCTGAGGCGCACTTGTACTTATGAAAGGTCAAAAGAAGGCTGTAAACATGTATATACTGATGGAAGAGACTATGTAGGAAGGAGAAGCTTTCATTGCTTCGAGTAGTTTGAATGACAGATCTGCGATGATATGGCATTACAAACTTGGGCATATGTCTGAGCAAGGAATGAAAATTCTTGCAGAGAAAAATCTACTTCCGGGACTCACAAAGGTTTTCTTACCATTTTATGAGCATTGTGTTACAAGTAAGCAACACAGAATAAAATTCAACACTTCAAATTCTAAAAAGCAAGAAAGTTCTAGAATTGATTCACTATGATGTATGGCAAGCACCAGTTCCATCCCTGGGAGGAGCAAATTACTTTGTGTTCTTCATAGATGATTATTTCAGGAGATGTTGGGTGTATCCTATCAAGGGGAAGGAAGATGTGTTTTCATTTTTCAAAGTGTTCAAAGCGCTGGTAGAACTTGAATCTGCTGAGAAGATCAAGTGTTTGAGTACAGATAATAGAGGAGAATATACCAGCAATGAGTTTGTTGAATTTTGTAATCAAGAAGGCATTAAGAGGCAGTTCACTACAACATACACTCCTCAACAAAATGGAGTGGCAGAGCGGATGAACAGAACCCTTTTGGAAAGAACAAGAACCATGTTGGGAGTTGCAGGTCTGGGAAAAACATTCTGGGCAGAAGCTGTCAACACCGCCTGTTATGTGATCAATCGATCACTATCAACTGCAATTGAGTTGAAATGTTGATTATTTGAACTCCATATATTCGAAAGTCCTGTGTACGTGATGTACAATGCACAAGAAACTACCAAATTAGATCCAAAATTCAGAAAATACATATTTTTGGGTTATGCTGATGGAGTGAAGGGGTATTGCCTATAGGATCCCACTACCTATAAGGTTGTGATCAGCAGGGATGTTATATTTGCATAAGAAAAGTTGTAAGAGAAAGGTGGTAGTAGTATTTCGAAAGAAGGTCCAGAAACTACAATGGTACAGGTAAAAAAGAGTCTGATTCAAAAGATTTTTCTGAAACAACACCTAAAATTGAGGAACGAGAACCAGTTGAGACTGAAACTACAAAAGTTCGACGATCGACTCATGAAAGAAAAATACCAGTATGGAAGTCTGATTATCTTGTGGACAACAATGTTGTATACTATTTTCTAACAGAAGATGGTGAACCATCTAATCTTCAAGAGGCGATGGATAGTTCATATGCATCTCAGTGGATTGTAGCAATGCAGGAAGAAATTGAATCTTTTTATAAGAACAAGACTTGGGAGCTTATGCCATTACCACAAGGAAGAAGGCCTATTGGTAATAAATGGGTCTTCTAGATCAAACGAAATAGTGATGATCAAGTAGAGCGGTATCGTGCAAGACTAGTGGTAAAAGGGTATGCTCATAAAGAACGTATTGACTTTAATGAGATATTTTCCCCTGTGGTTCGACTTAATACAGTCAGACTAGTTCTGGCAATGTGTGCTACTCTTGACCTACAGTTAGAGTAGTTGGATGTGAAAACTGATTTTCTTCATGGAGATCTTGAAGAAGAAATATATATGCTCCAACCAAAATGATTTGAAGAACATGAAAAGGAGAACTTGGTTTGCAGGTTGAACAAATCTCTATACAGTCTCAAACAGGCGCTGAGGTGTTGGTATAAAAGATTTGATTCCTTCATCATGAGCCTTGGATACAACAGATTAAATACAGACCCTTGTGCCTACTTCAAAAGGTTTGGTGATAAGATTTCATCATTCTACTATTGTATGTTGATGACATGTTGGTAGCAGACCCCAACGAAGATCATATCAAAGATTTAAAGGCTAAGTTGGCAAGGGAGATTGAAATGAATGACTTGGGACCAGCAAACAAGATTCTAGGAATGCAATTTCACCGAGACAGAAATAACAGGAATATTTGGCTTTTCCAGAAGAATTATCTAAAGAAAATCTTACAGCGCTTCAATATGCAAGATTGTAAGCCAATTTCTACCCCACTTCCTGTTAATTTTAAGTTATCCTCCAAGATGAGTCCTAGCAGTGAAGCAGAGAGGATGGAGATGTCTCGAGTACCATATACATCAGCAGTGCGAAGCCTTATGTTCACTATGATTTGTACAAGACCAAACATTGCAATGCAGTGGGAGTGGTTAGTCGGTACATGGCAAATCATGGTAAAGAGCATTGGAATACAGTGATGAGGATCCTAAGATACATTAAGGGGATCTCGGATGTTGCATTGTGTTATAAAGGATCAGAATCTACTGTCAAAGGATATGTTGACTTAGATTATACAGGTGATTTGGACAAAAGTAAATTCACCACATGTTATATATTTATTCTTACTAGTGGAGCAGTAAGCTGAGTTTCAAAACTGCAGTCAGTCGTGACTACGTCAACAACAAAAGCAGAGTATGTAGCAGCTACAAAAGTAAGTAAAGAAACAGTTTGGTTGAAAATAATAATGGAAGAACTCGGGCACAAACAGGAAAAGATATTTCTATTTTGTGATAGTCAGAGTGCCTTGCATCTGGCAAGGAATCTAACTTTTCATTCAAAGACGAAGCACATTTGAGTTCAATACCACTTCGTTCGTGAGAAAGTGGAAGAAGGAACCATGGATATGCAGAAAGTTCATACTAAAGATAACCTAGCAAATTCCATGACAAAGGCAGTCAATACTGACAAGTTTGTTTGGTATCGATCCTCTAGTGGTCTGATGGAGACATAAGCAAAATGGAGATGGAAAAGAAGAAAAAATGGTGTAAAGATTGATTGATCCTCAGTCTAATCTTCAAGTGAGAGATTGTCAACAAAGAAGCTAGCACCTCACGTGTTTTTAATGCAGTATTAGCTGCCTATAAAAGGCAGTATCATCAAATGTAAATTGCATCCCAAATTCTCAAGATAATGAGAGTTTTTAGTGAGAGAAAAATATAGAGAGTGTTTTTCTTATTTCAAGAGAGAGTGTTGTTGTTCTCTCCTTGTGGTATAGAGAAAGGTTGTAACTCCTATTATTTTTCATAGTGAAATTCTTTTATCTTTACCCGTGGTTTTTTACCCTAATTTGTTTAGGGGTTTTTCCAGGTAAAATATGGTGTCCTGATTATTTTCTCAAATTATTAGCTACGACCATGCTCTAATTTTATCCTAATTCCGTAACACTACTACCTATTGTAATTCATAAATTTTGAGTGTAAAAGAATTTTGACTGCAATTGTATCTTTAGAGCGGCTTGCCATGATAGTGATTTTAGTTAGTGAGGTTTTAATCTCACCAAAATTGTATTCTACCACTTTTACACTTTTACTTGTCTATGATTTTATTATTTTCTACCATTTTACACTTCTACTTGTCTGTGATTTTATCATTTTCTACATGTTCGTGATTCTACTGTTTTTATAATTGTTCATCCTACAATTTTGCTGATTCTACAATTTTATCTATTCTACAACTTTGATTGTTCTACAGTTTTGTAATACTAAGATATGAATTCAATGACATAAGAGTGTGCACCACATATTGATGTCATCTAATGTCCCCTTTTAAAGATGTCGCTAGAACTATTAGGATAGTGTTAGGATTTTGTCTCAAATTCTCAGTTGAAAAATGTTTTACTTAATAATGAAATTTTATAAATAAATTAATATCCAAGTTGAACTTGGATTTAGATAAATAAAGTAGTATCCAAGTTGAATTTGGATTTGCACTTCTACCTGTCTGTGATTTTATCATTTTCTACATGTTCGTGATTCCACTGTTTTTATAATTGTTCATCCTACAATTTTGCTAATTCTAAAATTTATCTATTATACAACTTTGATTGTTCTACAATTTTGCAATATTAAGATATGAATTCAACGACATAAGTGTGTGCACCACATATTGATGTCATCTAATGTCCCCTTTTAAAGATGTCACTAGAACTGTTATGATAGTGTCAGGATTTTATCTCAAATTCATATTTGGAAAATGTTTTGCTTAATAATGAAATTTTGTATATAAATTAATATCCAAGTTGAACTTGGATTTAGATAAATAAAGTAGTATCAAATTTGAATTTGGATTTACATTGGAAGCCCATATATAGGGAAGTGAGGTTGATTAATAGTAGAAATTATAGTAGAGGCTTAGTGTTATGCCAAGATAGTGTGGTGCAATAAAGTGCATGGGTAGAGTGCCTTTGTATAAAATTGTGAGAAGTTATTTTATAATTGTTTAATTAATTAGTGGTTGCATTTGTTGATTTATTAGTGGATTTATTTTGTGGACTAGACTTATGCCGAATAAACTTTGAGTTCTTATTCATTATATTATTTGTTGTGTGAAGTATTTTTTCATAACAAGTAGTATTAGAGTCATTGGTTCAAGATGTCAAAAATTGTGGGAATGACGGGATCAAAATTCGAGGTGGAGCTCTTTAATGGGAAGAATAATTTTAGTTTATGATAGATTACTTTGAAGGATATCCTTGTACAACAAGGATTTATTGAAGCTTTAAAAGAGGAGCAACGATCAACAATTAAAGATCAAGAATGGGAGGATTTACAGCAAAAAGCTATAAGTAGAATTTGATTGGCCTTAGCCCTTAATGTGAAGTATGATGTGATGGACGAGACATCTTCAACTAGCTTATGGAAAAAATAGGAAGATTTATATATGTGAAAGTTGCTCACAAACCAACGGTATTTGAAGAAAGAATTGTATAGATTGAACATGGGTGAAAGTATCAGTGTTCGGGACCACCTTAATACCTTTAAAAGGTTAATTACTTAGTTGGCTTGTTTGAGTGTAAAAATTGAAGATGAGCATATAATCCTTTTGGCCTCTCTCTTATCATCTTATGAAAGTTTAGTCATAGCAATGACAGTTGGAAAGAAGTTAATGACGGTGGAGGAAATTGTTGTTGCTATTTTGGAACATGAGAAATTGAAGGAGTCGAAAAGTAGCAAATGATGGTGGAGCTTTTACAGTGAGTTCTAGTCGTGGAAGAACTAATTCTAGAAGAAGATATGGAGAAAATAATAGATCAATCTCAAGTTCGAGACTACAAGTAGACTATGCTAATAAAGTGTCATAAGAAAGGGCATATCTAGTACAATTACAAGAAGATGAAAGAAGATCTTGCAGAATATAATCAATTTAAGAAGAGTCGTGGCAAGTTCGTAAGTGTTGTATTGTCACACGCCCCGTCCTCGGCAATCCTCTATCTTAAACCTCGCTCGACTCCGAGCTACTATCCTAACCTTTAATCCTTCCTGCTTGCTATACCGAGGAGCGACGATCCTAGGGCATGGGTAAGTTTAAGGCCACTGAACACCCGTAAAACCTTTCTATACCCTGGATTCATTCATGTCGAACCATATATAGTCATGCCAAAGAGTAGACGAATCACATAATGGGCCAACTTATAATCATTAACAAACCGAACATTAAAAAAAAAATTAATCTTTCCATATATTCATTTAAATCACTTCATTATATGAACCCTTTTACAATCTACAGAGCTTTCTAAGAAAGAGCAACAATAACTATGACTTTTAGAAATTTTACAAATTAAAACCTTAAACAACTAATCATAAATAACTATAGCCTATTTGGCGGAGGAGGATAACTAAAGAGTTATAGACCTTTAGCTTCCAACTTCTCTACTAACACCTAAAATCCATAGATGATATGATGAGCCGTTAACTCAGTAAAATTAAGAAATGTATATTATTAGGGTTCATGAAGAAGTAGTGAATATGTGAAACAATTATACATATACATATACATAATCAATTGGGTTACAAAAGATTCATATGTACTGAGGAGAAAAAGGCACCAAAGGTTCAATCCTAACAGAAACTTACATAACATCAGAGTACTCGGGCTATTCATAACCACAATACCGCGAGTCTCTGCATATTCATAACTATCAGAGATCTAATGGGTGGGATGAACCACAACCTCAAAATTTCATAACAGTAGCATCAATAGAGTACCTCATAGGTGGGATAACACAACCATCCCCATGCTTGAATATCATTATCATAAAAGGACAGCTACCACGTCCTTAACATCATCGCATGCCTGCGAAGATACATCTGATTTAGTTTATAAACTCGGTCAGTCAAGTCACCTATGCACATGGTCTAATGGATCTTTCCCCCATTAGTTGGGCATTTTGTCAGTACAGGTTAAGGACTTAAACAAATATTGGTTAGGTAGGATTTTTATTTTAAACATAAGGTTAGCAACAATGGCTTCATCAATTACAAACACATTGGTTTCTGCCCAAGTGGCCTCATCAAATACAATACGTTGGTTTCAATCCAAGCGGCCTCGTTAATAACAAAATACTGGTTTCTGGCCTAAGTGGCCTCATTACATCAATTATCACAATGAATTACAAAGAGATTACAATAATGAGTTACCCACTAATGGTGATAGTAGCAATACTAATGAAAGTAATATATATCATATATTTTAGATTAACAAGCAATAAAATTCAACAAAAATATATATAGAAAGATTTAATGCATTTCATAGCTTTACATTTCATAATTTTACCTCGATAAATTTCCACCCTTTAGTTAAGGCGCTAGCTTCTCTAATGAAGTCAAAAGAATCTCTATCAACTAATCCACTAGAATTTATCATAATAAATCCCTGATCATTCCAAGCCACGGTGTCACCACCTAAGGCTCCTCTGATCATTATCAATTTTGTTATCTACTGTCCTTGGGCTCACCAAATCCACAAATCTACCATCTAGACCCACCTGGAGCTCTTCTAAGAAAACTGGAAGAATTATCTGCTATTTAGATCTTGATTTATCTAAAAGTTGACTGTCTCCTTTTGAAGAAAAAACTTAGTTAAGGAACTCGGGTTTAGGTTTGAATCTTATTGTAACTCAGAAGAAAGAATTTTAAGATTTAAGTTTTTTTTTTAAAGAGAAGTGTAACCATTTTCAATGGTTACTAAATAGTCTTAGAGTCTTTATATAGAAAAGAAATGATAATATAATATTCTTAAATGACATAAAGCCGGTCAATAGTCATTTATAGAAAAGATAAATTGCATCAAAAAAGAAAATCTTTCTTGGAAAGGTAACTTTTATTAAATGTCTGGAAGACCATCAGTGGTAGATAACTTTCCATCCTAATTAACCACACATCTTCTGACACAACTTAAAATATCTAATCCTACTATCAAAACTTATACTATACAACAATACAAACCCATCATCTTACCTTTATACCTATACAGATATTGAAGCCTATCATCAAGTCCACAGCTCGTCCTCGTTCTACTCAGCTTCGACTTATACATTTTTCTTCGCCGATTCACAACTTTTCAGTCTTATTACCAATTCTTGACCCGTCCCACACGTACCGAACTTCTTAGTTTAACTTATCCAGTTCACCTTGCTGAGCCAAACCCATATGTTCGTTCATTAATATCTAGTTCTTTGCTCATCTTCGGTTTACCTCATCAACTTACTCACTATCTATATCTCACATTCGCCAATGTCATTCTTCTTCACTATTGAATCTAATCCGTCCATATCCTCAAGTCAAAGTTGTCATCGTTTTCCACTCTTGTCTATCTGTCTAGACTTCTCTATCCATTAACTTATACATATTTCTCTTCATGTCATCTCTCTCATCATTTTTATCATCTCAATTTCTATTGTGTTTCACGTCCCTTCGTAATGCCTTGCCTAATTTCTAAGATTCGACCACGTCACCAAAGTACTTTCAAAGTTCTTCTTTGTCACTAGAATTCATCCTCAATGCCAGTCACTCGCTTTGTCAGGGATTCTTTCATCCTCATTTCCTTTTCTCCTTAACTCATATTACAAATCAATCAAAATTACAACATCTCACTCGTCCTCAGAAGTTCTTTACAGATAACCAATACTTGGGGAATCACATGTAGTTGAAGAGGATGGTGTTGCAAATCTTGTAATTGATGATGATGGTATTTTTGAGACTAATTTACTTAATGTTAATGTGGTTGATGAAAAGGAAAAGGCAAAGGATCCATTATGTGATGAATGGGTGTTAGATTATGCTTGTCCTTTCCATATTTGCTCGAATAAGGAATGGTTTGATAAAGTTGAAGATTACAAACATGTGAAACTAGCCAATGATGAAAATATGGAGATTAAAGGTATTGGTAGAGTAAAAATTGAGATGCATGATGAAAGTGTCAAAACAATGGAGATGTGATGTATGTCCCTAAATTTAAGAGGAATTTAATTTCCTTAGGTAAGTTGGATTCATTGGGTTATGAATGTTCAATGTGAAGTAGAGTCATGATAGTTAGCCGAGATGCTCTCGTGATCATGAAAGGTGTGAGACCTCGCCCAAGCACCAGTCTGGTCTGCTAGGAATCGAAATACTCGTTTGGACTTAGTCTCACAATTGAAGCAATTATCACTTTAATTGGCAAATTGGCTCTTTAAATTGAAAAATGATTTTGAGGAGTTGCCACCTTAATTTATTTTTAGTTAGAAAAATATAAGGTAAAAACCCAATTTAGACTCCAATTAATTTTTCTTTTGGAAAATGCACTAGTCTTTGAAACCAAAGAGGATTCGGGGATTAAATTTTTGATTTATTTTGAAAATGATTGGTTTGGCTTAATGATATAAAAATAGCTTGATGAAAATAATTTCATGAATAATTAAATAAATGGAATGACAATTATAAAGAATGAAATGGCAATTATAATTATAAATAACAAAACATATAAATAAAAGAAATAGAAATAAATTGACAAAATAAATAAAATTACAATAAAAATAAAATAAATAGGAGATATCTCCTCTAACCCTTATATGTACTAGGAAAGATCACACATTCCCCAAAATAAGAAAGTGATAAGAACGAGAAGTTGTTTGTTTTAGTTTGGATTTGCAACTTGGAACAAAGTTGGCCTGCATATTCCTTCAAATGAGAATCAAAACCCACGCAGTTCTTCCATTTTGCAATGGAGGGTTATTTTAATTTATCTTTGATTTTATCATGTTTTGATATTTTAAAGAAAGTGATTTACCTTAAAGAAAAATGGAAAATATGCTTTACCTTGGTTTGCTTTGAAATTAGAGGTGGTTTTCTTTGAAATTAGAGGAGGAGGTCGAAACTCCTTGTCAGATTGAAGTTCCAAATCAAAGAGAAATGACTTGGTCGCCTCACAAATGTTATTTAATTATGCAAAGCAAATTATTAAAAATATTTAAACTAAAAAGCAATTCATAAAAAATCAACTTAAAAATCTTATTTAATCCAAAGAGGACTAAACTAGGCGTACTAAAACCAATGAGGAATTAGCCATAGGAATCCTTTATAAAGAAAATATAGAGAATATTAGAAGGTTAAGAGAACAACTGTCAACTAACAACCAAAGGGTAAGTTCAAATGGAGGGATGAGGGCTCTATTTATAGGCCAAGGAGTGGAGGAAGAAGTTGTAGTTTTTCAATGTGGGATTTTGGAATGCAAAATAAGCTAAAAATGGGCCTGAACGTTGGTTGCCGCAGGTGGCCTTGCGGCAACCGCAGGGCAGTTTGCCAAAGTGGTCTGAATTTGCCCTGTTTGCATCTATTCTTGCCCGTTCTTAATTTTGAAGGTCTCGAGGGCTTTCAAAGGGTTGTGGAAGTCTAGTTGCTCCATGTAAATGCTTGAATCTTGCTCCTAAACCTGCACAAGTCGTGTTATATGTAGTAAAATGTCCTAGAGGTGCAAAATTACGTGTTCATAGATGCCTCACATCATTGTTGCTTTCTTGAAAAGTAAGCATGATGATAGTGAACAGGGTTTACCACAATCAAATCGGGCAAAGGATCCAAAAGCTATCTTAGGATGATCTATTCTAGGTCTAGTCTAGAAAGAGAAACCTAACTCAATGCTAGGTTAATACTGATGTTATGTCAGATCTAAGCATGCAAGATATGAATCCTAAGGTTGTCCTAGGGAGGTCTGACCAGTCTTTGATCCTTTTAGGTTAAGACTCCGAGTCTTATATGAAATTCATCTTAAGTCTAATCTAGGCATACAAAATGTGAATGCATTTATAAATTGGATACCTTAAACCAGTGAAAGGTCTACCTAAATTGCTATGGTATTAGGGTGTTAATCTTCTAAGAGGTATCAGATTTGTGATTGAAGTTTACGAAGGTGCCCCATTTTAGAAGGATGGTGATTTGGGAGACTTGGTCACTTTAACGGTCATTGAGGGTAAATGGTATTATGTTTGGCCTTGGGTTGATTGATTTGGAGTTTGGACCAAAGGATTTGCTTTAGTTTGAGGTATTTGTGCTAAAATGGGCTTTTATGCTTCAATGAAAGTTTATCGGCTTGGGCTTTCCAAGTGTTATTTGGACTTTTGGAGAGATGATTGGTTTTACTTCAGGTATAGTGTTAGAAGTTTTGACTGCAAGGAGATTTATGGACAATCCATAAAATGGATTTGTGGGTTTACTTTGTGCGACCTATGGGTTAAGGGTTTTCCCCCTGATGAGTTTGAGCTTAAAGGATGATTTGGCTACTTGGGCTATCCAATGATGGTTTGGGTTTTGCGGTGTGAACTTTTTGAAAGGTTTGATTGATTTTGGTTTTGGAAAGGAACTTGAGCTTTAAACGATGGTTTATGGAACCCTTTGAGAAGTTTAATCAACTTTGATTTTGCTAAGGGATTTGGGCTTCAGTGATGGTTAATGATCTATCCATAAATGGTATGGATTTTGTGGATTAAACCTTTTGAGAGGTTTTGGGAGACATGATTGATTTTGGTTTTGCCAAGAAATTTGGGTTTCAAGGGTGGTTTATGGGTTTGCTACTATAGCATGATCTATGGAGAATACAAGGATAGCTATCTTATTGTTTGAGATTGAAGAGACTCTTAAGGTGACACTTTGTCAGTTGGATTCAATGAGACTAACACACAGGATAATGACTAAAAGAAAAGAGCCCTTAGGAATGAAAAAGGGTTGTTTGGTTTGATGATTGGAACAATTTGACATAAAGAACGATGAATTTGGAAGACATGCCCCTGATGATGGATAAGGGCTTTAACTAAAAGATGACTTGAAAGATGTAGATGATAAATGATGATGACTCTAGAAGATATGCCCCTGATGAAGGGTAAGGACATTTTAGTTGCTCTAACTATGAGATGTGATGAATAGAATTGGCAATCGTGCCCCTGATGAGGGATGAAAACTTACTTAGCATGATTTAGATAAGAGAGGTGATAAAGTGACAAATGATGACTTAAGGGATAAAGGATGATGACTTTGGAGGACATACCCCTAATAAGGGACAATGGCAACTTAGCTACTTCAACTAAGAAATGTGGTGGATGGAGATTATTGACTCAAAGGGTTTTTAGCTTCTTTAGCTTTCGTGATGATTTAAGAAAGAAGCTATTGACACGAAAAAATATGACTCTGATGAGAGAAAGAGTTGGTTATCCACTTTAGCTATGAAAATGATTTTGGAAAGATTGATATGATTGTTTAAAAAAGATGACTTTGAAGAGGGGAAACGTTGTTGGCTAGCTACTTTAGCTTTTAAGAAAAAGTGAGGACTTAAAAAAAGTAATGCGCACTTCGAGAAGCATGATTTTGAAATGGATCCAAAATAAGAAGAGCTATTTTTTTTTCTTTTATTTTTTTATTCTTTTTCTTCCTTTTCTTTTTTTTTCTTTTTAATTTACAAAGATATTAAATCAATGAATTTTAACATTGGAATAAGGAAAACCACAAAGTCCTTTTACAATGTTTGGAAGGCTCTATATCATCCATGTTTCTTACTTTAGGAAGAATCTTCTTGAGGATCATTTTGAAATTATTGTCCCATTTGAAGCGCAATGTTTGATTATCCAAAGTGCAATGGGTAAGTGCATTTGCATATGCATTTGAATATCTTGATCATCTTTAATTTTGATTGATCTTTTGATTGCCCCATTTGGTTGGGCGTTGATGAAGTTCTTCGATCGTCTTTTGATTGTTTTGATTGATCTTCTAATTGGACGGTTGATGTGCCGAAACGCACATTAACAACTGCAAGTGCACAGGTCATTATCAAGTAATAAAATGATGAGTAAGTATCGTCTCCCATGAGGAATACTTATAATTACTAGCGCAAACTTTGACTATTGTCTAGTGAACAATCAATTTAGGATAATTAAAACTAAAACTAAAACTAAACTAAAACTTGTGAAGATTGATAGATATAAACAAGAATAAAGCTATCTAGATATGAATCCCCCTAGCCTCTCATAAATGTCATGAACAATGGAATTGATTAACCATTTAATGCATTGAATTGGCGTTCCACTAATTTAGACTAAAACCTCTCTCGAGCGATTTAATCCCTAATTCCTAGGTAGAGTGCAATGAATCTCTTCTCAAACACAATCAAATAAGTCATGCATTAAGAATAAGGAACAATAAACCAAAGAATTTTGTAGGTCTATCTCTAGCACCCCAATCAATCCTCAATTCCTATGGGTGATCAATCCATATTAAGGTATTTCTACTCAATTAACATGGAAACTATATCTAATTAACAAGCTAGCAATTGTTAATTAGAATAAAA
>CATKHJ010482397.1:0-41392 GCA_949750685.1 Vernicia montana
AAATTTTTATTTTAGTTAATATATAAATAATAAATCGGTCTTTTTGTAATTTGTAAAATTTAATTTAATTTTTATTTTTTGAAATAATATTAAATAATAAAATATATTTTTATTGGATGAATATGTTAAAAAAAATTTGGGTATAATTTGTGAAATAACAAAATACTATGTAAGCAATAAAAATGAATATAAAATGAGAGATAAAAAGAAATATATATGAAATATTCTTTTTGGTATTATAAATGAAGTTGATGGTTGAATATGAATTTACTGTAATTATACTATTTTGATGCAAAAATTACTGTATTTTAGTGTTATGGGTTAGAGATGGCCTTACCGATGATATTTAGAGAAAGTACATTATGTGATTTGACATTTATTTTAAATGAGTACTGAAGTTTTTTTTGTGATATTTTAATACTTTATATTTATCATCGTTAAATACTTTATTGTCAATCCACTAATGACGTTTATTTTTACTGAAGTGACATGTTTTTCATAATAAAATATTATTTTCACAAAACCCACGAAGTATTAAAATGTCACGAAAATAAATTACACGATAATTTATTATACTTGTTAGAAAAGTTCTTTATTATGAAAAAATTATTATGTCAGCAAAAATAAAAGATATTAGTGGATTGACAATGATGTATTTAACAGTGACAAATACAAAGTATTAAAGTGCTGGAAAAAAAAACCTCAATTTTCCCTATATATATATATAGTTTTGAGCAAAAATTACATGAACCCAGTCATAAGCCTTGGGCCTTTCTAACAGGTTTTATTCTAACTTAGTTTATTTGATAAATTTAGAAATTAAGTTTTGAAATTTTAAATGTTAAATAGTATAAATTATAAGCGTAAAAAATTTATAATTTTTAAAAGAAATCTTATCAAATAACTTAAAAAATTTATTAAAATATTGCTTATTAAATTCAATTTTTAATTGTTTTCAAAAAAAAAATTCAATTTTTAATTAAATTTTAGATTTTTAAAAAAAATCTTATCAAATAACTTAAAAAATTTAAAAATTTAAAGGTTGAAAATTTTAATTATTGTATATCAAATACTACTGAAGTGGAGTCCAACTAAAGAAGAAAAAGGAAATGTCTATTTATTCCCAGCTCCTCAAATAAATTCTTTCCCTCCAAAAAAAAACATAACTATTCATATTTTCGCTCCTTCAAATTCAAAATTTCAAATCTCTCTCTCTCTCCGTACGTAATAATTTACTGCCGGAGATGAGAATCTCCGAGATCTCCTCGCCGGATCTCCGGCAATCCAATACAGACCCCCAATCCAATCACCATCACCATAACCTCATTTCTCAAATCGAAAATCTAATCAAACAAACAGAGAACTTCTCTCCTACCAATACCTTACCAGAAACCATATCTTCGGACCTCCGCCAAATCCTTTCTCAGCTGACTCAATTCGCTCCTTTCCCTAACTCGCTCAAGCTCCAAATCTGGAAACTCAGCTACCGCCTATGGAATGCCTGCGTCGACATTTCCAATGCGGCTTCCATCCGTCCCTCCTCCTCCGCCGCATCCATCACCCAACTCCACGCCGTTCTCCGACACATCGCCGCCGACATGCTCTCCCTCGCCGGTAACGTCGTCGGTGTTCCATCTCCAGCCATCAAGGCTGCTTCCTTCTACCATAAGACTGGCCTCGTCTGGCATGATCTGAGAAAGTTCGATCTCGCTTCTAGTTGCTTTGAAAGAGCCACTGATATCGTTTCAAAACTCGATATAACAAAAATATCGAATTCAGGAGAGAGAAAATTACTCTTAGATTTGAATCTCGCGAGATCTCGGACTGCCTGGGAATTATCGGACAAAAATCTAGCGGTAACGTTATTGAATCGGGCAAAAAATCTGCTGTTCGAGTCGTCGGATCACTACAAGCTGCTAGCAATTCAATACTTGGCATTTGGCAAGTGCGCTTTATCGAAGAACGAGACTAATGCCTACAGTGAAGCGTTGAAGCTGCTGAACGAAGCTTTAGATTTATGCCAGAAAGGATGCAGTGCATCGAGAACACGAGAACAAACGGTGGAGCTCAAAGAATTGAAATCCAAAGCACTCCGGTTCATCTCAGCCGTACACTTGCAAAAAGGAGAATATGAGAGTGTGATTAAATGCGTTAGGATTTTGAGAGAAGGCAGTGATGGTGGTGGGGACCACCATGCTAGTCTCCCTGTTTTGGCTATGAAGGCCTGGTTGGGGTTAGGGAGGTATGAAGAAGCGGAGAAGGAGTTGAGGGGCATGGTTGTGAATAAAGGAATTCCTGAGAGCGTTTGGGTTTCCGCAGTGGAGGCTTACTTTGAGGCAGCGGGTACAGCTGGGGCGGAGACCATTAAGGGATTGTTTCTGGGTCTCTTGGGAAGATGCCATGTAAGCGCCGGCGCTGCAGTTAGGGTAGCTCATAAGGTAATTGGTGATGCCGTTGGCGGTGGAGAAGGGTCCAGAGTGAGGGCCAAGGTGGTGGTGGAGTTAGTGTCTGATGAGAGAGTTGTGGCGCTTTTTGCAGGCGAGGCAGTGGTCAAAGAAAAGAAAGCAATGCATGCTGTTCTTTGGAATTGGTAAGTTCATACAAATCTCCTCCCGAAAGTGTCCATACTGTTATTTTTGTTTTGCTTGTGTGTTGCTTGCCTCTGCCACTTATCAATTCTGTGGAACCTTTCATGGTTTATGATTTTCCTCTCAACATATTATCCATTTTATCGATCAAGGTGCATGCCATATCACGTTTCCTAGGCTTTTTGGCAATGGGGGTATCCGATTTATGAATCAGATCAGCAAAATGTTTGTAATGTAACCTAAGGCAATATGTTATTGGATAATATTTCATACTGTTTTCAGTTTGCTGAGATTTTTCTAAAAATGAGAGGAGTATAATTGAGTTCTGTATTTGATGGTTATGAAGCTATTTCAATTGTTTTCAGGGGAATTGTGCTTTCCATGAATAAAATAAAATCTTGATCAGGCATGGAAGGGTTAATTTCTGCACGTATTGACATAAAAATGGCCTGGTATAGTAAGTTTGAATGCATGCAGAAACTATTTCAATTGCTTTTAATTGTGCTTCCAAGAATAAAATAAAAGCTTGGAAGCAGTAATTTGCAGTACTTAGTGACATAAAAATGGCTGGGATGGTAAGTTTGAATGCAACCAGCTTACAGCGGCATGCTAAATAGGATATTTGAAATCTGAAATGCTTGCTCCTTGATGGAAGTCACACGAGGAATTTGCACTAATTCCATTGCTCGTCTTCCTTTTATGTTTATTAAATTCTTTACCAATTAACTTGAAGGTTGGCTTGGCTGGCTAGTGGCTTTGCTCCCCACATTGTTGATGGCTATTCAATTTGATTCCTGGGCTAGCCAGCTTGCAATTTCATTGCTTTCAGTGAAGATGGTTTGCTTTTGATAAGATTTGGGAGTTAAGAATTAATATTGTGCTTTTAAGTTGGTTGTAACGCCACCTAATTGATCAAACAATAATAGTAACAATAAAAGAAATCTTTATCAACTGTTTTCTTTCCTATAACTGTTGCTTACTTCTGTTAGTAACTCACTTATAAGAAGACAAACTATATTAAAACTTGGGAAATTAATCCTTGATGCAATCCTGTATTTTGATCGAGTCTTGAAACCCAATAGTCGGATTCATTCTCTATAAATTTCCGTTTGTGTGACCTCATGCTAGTGTGGCTGTTTGAATGTGGATTAACATCCAATCTTGATAATCCATTGAAATGGTATCATGGAATTAAAACTAGTTATAGTCCCTGGCTAATAAACCAAGCATAGGTTGCACCTCACTTCTTTTGACTTTTTAATATCTTCTGACTTTTGCCTGACTGAAAACTGTTCATGCCTGAATCTTAAATCTGCTGATGGTGGTGGGAACTAATGGTGGGCTGCTTCTCAATTTATTGAATTGATGTGATGGACTTGTTTTGGTGTATAATATTTACTAGAAGGTAAGATGCATAAATCATTTAATTTCAAAATCAACTTGATCATTGAGAGGAACAATATCTGTTTAATAAAACTTTCTTGTGGAATCGGGTCTTTTAACCATTTTCTGACTGTCTTTACAGTGCTTCAGATAATTTCAGATCAAAAGATTACAAGATGAGTGCAGATTTGTTCGAAAAATCACTCCTTTATATTCCATATGACATAGAGAACAGAATTCTTCGAGCCAAGGGATTCAGAGTTTTGTGTCTTTGCTACCTTGCTCTCAATCAGCTTGATAGAGCCCAAGAATACATCAATGAGGCTGAAAAGGTATCCTAAACAATATGACAAACAGGAGTTGTTGCTGAGATTGTTAAGACCTTAAAAAGCATAATTTAGAAACATTTTTAATGCTATTCTGTTTTTGCAGCTTGACCCCAACACTGCCTGTGCTTTTCTTAAGGTGCTCCCTATCTCTCTCTCTCACCACGCACAACACACAAACATACAACATATGTGGCAAAAGCACATGGTTGCAACATGATATTTCTTTTGGTTTGTGCAGTTCAAGATCTATCTTCAAAAGAATGACCATAGTGGTGCTATCAATCAGATCCAAGCAATGAAAACTTGCCTCGATTTCACTCCAGACTTTCTTTCTCTCTCAGCCCATGAAGCTATTGCCTGTCATGCTCTTTCCATTGCTGTTGCCTCTTTATCCAATCTCCTAAATTTCTACACCTCAGGAAAACCCATGCCAACAACAGAAGTTGAAGTGTTACGAACTTTAATCACAGTTCTCTCTAAGGACTCAGGCAATGAATCAGAAGTCCTCAAGTTCATGAAATGGGCTCATGCAAGAGCATCTGAACTTGGGAATGAATGCTTTTTTGGAAAAGGAGAAGTTGGAAGACGAGAAAAAAATTGGTTTGCAGTAACTTCATGGAATTTTGGGGTAAAGTGTGGGAAAGAGAAGAACTATGAACTATGTACAGATTTTTTAAGATTGATATCAGAATTCTATGCTGGTCTTACTGATGAGCAACTGGAGGAAAACAGTGTTGTGATCTGTAAATCACTGATATTGACTGTATCTGCCATGATAGCTTCAGAGAATCAAAAGAAAGTTGCATTGACAGACAGTGAAGTGAAACAAGCTGTTGAACTGCTAGATAAAGCAGGGAAGGTATGTCTTCAGTGCAATTTCTAAATTTTGCTGTATAGGTGAATTATGATAATAGACATGCTTGCTTTCTTGTTGGAAATGAAAGATGCCTGGAATATGTGGTATATTGTGTGCTTCTGCATATTTCTCTTTAACCCTGTGTAATGGTTTGATGCTTAGATGCAGATGCTAACTTCAATGGGAGCTCGATTTAATGATGATAAAAATACTACAGTTGAGCCAAAATTTTACTTCATGTACACCTTCAATGCCTATCACATACATGGGCGACTTGATAATTTAGGGTCCCAACAACTACACCTTGTAAAGAGTTTTGCCAGCTCAAAGGCTTGCAATCCAAAGTACCTTCTCCAAATTGGCCTCAATGCTTCTCACGGTCCGCAGTCTAACCCTGAGGTGGCCACCTTTGCTCTAAATGAGTGCCTTTCAGCCCTCCTTTCATCTCCCTCGACAGACTATCAAGATGTTGCTCTTATTGTTCGAACACTGATTTTAGTATCAAGCATTCACAAGGGTGATTCAGACGATGATATTGTGTATGATATGTACAAGCAAGCATACCGAATAATGGTTGGGTTGAAGGAAGGTGAGTACCCCATCGACGAAGGAAAATGGCTCGCGATGACAGCATGGAATCGAGCAGCAGTGCCTGTGAGGCTGGGGTTAGTTGATGCTGCAAAGAAATGGATGAATGTTGGATTGGAGCTTACAAGGAAGGTTTTAGGGATGGAGACATACAGGGCATGTATGGAGGATTTTGTTGCTGCTTTTGGGAAGAAATTTCATTTGCAGAATGATGGATAAAGTAAGCACTTGCCTATTACTATAATGTGTACATCTTGTAAAGATTATTGATGAGTAGAAAATATTGCACTCAGAAGTACTGAAAAATATTGCGTGTATAAGAAATACTTAAGTTGATCTGTTAATTCAAAACAAAGTTGTGAGCTAAATACTATGAAAATCAATATAGTTATTTTTTTTCTCCACATTTTTATGTGGTAGAAGTAAAATTTTGGGTTAATTACAAAATATGAAAGTAGTTTTGGGTAATTTTCATCAAATATGATTTAAAATGACATTAGTAATTTAAGAATTTTCATTTAATTTTCAATATATATATATATATATATATATATATATATATATATAACTTTCTTATTTTATACAATCATATTGAAATTTTATTTAGACCTTATTTGACATGAGATTTTAAATTTATGAATTCGAATAAAATTTATGAAATTAAAAATTTACATTTCATATTAGTTTTTAAATTTTTTATTTTTGAAGGTTTTGGAGCATTATAAATTTTAATAAATTTATGAAATATAGTTTAATTTTTCAAATCAAATAAAAAACTGAGTTACAATTTATAAATTTTACAAAATCTATCATTGAAATCCATCAAAATAAACGAGACTTTAAGCAATAAGATTCATATAGTTTACATAAAGTTATTATGTATTAAGCTAGCTACGGGATAAAAGTAGATAAGATCATGAATTGAGTTTAAATTTAAAAAATATTATTTTTTTTTAAAGATTCAGCAGTCTAACTCGTAATTTTCTAGATAAGAGTTTACTTAATAATAGTCATTTTATTATTGATAAAAATTAAAACTTATAAATTTATTTTTGATTAAATTACACCAAATACTCATTTTTTTATTTTTTTTTCAAAAATATCTTTTTATTTTTTCAGGTTTTCAAAAATGTCTTTTTTTTTTATTTGTATATTTATGATATACTTGTGATATATTTTTAATATATTTATAATATACCTTTAAAAATAAATATTTTTAAAATAAAAAATTTAATAAATACATTTCTTTAAAAAAAAAAGACATATATAATAATATTTTATCATTTTAAAGTATTTGTGTACAAACACCTTTGTTTTTTTCTCATAAGGAATTTAACTAAATTTATGAGAGAAATTAGCAAAAAAATATCGGAAAAGAAAAGAAAAAACTAGTTTCTTGCCATGGAACCTACGACTTTACCAGCCCGGCCCATTGGCATTAATCTTTATCATCCTCCCCTCTTACGCTCTGTCTCGCCGCTTTCATGGTCATGGCTATGATGGTGTCTCTTTCCATCATCCTTTCTTCTTCTCCACCCATCCAAAACCACCCCAAAACCCTTAAATTCTCCACCTCTAAACCCAATTCTCATCAAACTTATTCTCCATTTCCCAAAAATTCATTTTTTCAAAACCATCTCTCACTAGCTAAAACTTCTGTCTCTTTCACTACAATTCCGCTTATCACTTCTCTTCCTTCCCTAGCTTCTGAAGCTTTAACTACCCCAACTGAGCAAGTCTCTGATAAAATAAACTTGGAATCAATCTTAGTCTCAATTGATGATTTCTTCAACAGAAACCCATTTTTCGTTGCTGGCTGTACTTTCATTTGGCTTGTCGTTATACCTATAACCAAACAGTATTTGAGGAAATACAAGTTTATTTCTGCCATTGGTGCGTTTCGTAAACTGAAGGATAATAAGGATGTTCAGCTTTTGGATATTAGGGACAAGAAGAGCTTGGTGGCTTTGGGGTCCCCCAATTTAAAGATTCTGGATAAGATTGCGGTTCAGGTTGAGTTCTCTGAGGAAGATGAAGATGGGTTTGTGAAGAATGTGTTGGAGAAGTTTTCAAACTCAGCAAACACCATCTTGTGCATTCTGGACAAGTAAGTGCAATAGTCAGTGCTTTTCTCTAGTTCTTAAGTTAAATTTTTTCCACTTAGTGCGTGCTACAATTGGAATAATTGGGAATTGGGTGATAATCTTACAATTATGAAGAATGGAAGTGGTGAAAGAGGGATTTAGTGCTGGATAATTACTTTTTTTTTTTTTTTTTTTTTTTTTTTTTTTTTTTTTTTTAACTTTGTATGGATACTTCTGGTTTATCATTTAATTATAAAGAACTAATGTCCCTGAAATATGAAAGGTTCTAGCTTGCAAAATGATTTACCGCACTGATTCTAATAGACTATGTGTTCCAACAAATGTGATGCACGCAATTCACCAGATTTCAATACATTTTTCTTTCTGGGTTGAAATTGTTTTGGGAAGTAAAATGCATCTTTAATGTAAGAAAAAAAAAGGTTATTGGTTAAAACATGACTAAAGCTGGTATTATTTTTATTTATGTCATTTTGGGTGAAGTGGGTATGGTGTGTGATGTTCTTGGGTGGAATATAATAATAGCTGCGGGCAAATAAAAGCTTTTAGCTAAAACCTTTTTTGGCATCACTAACTTGGTGTAATTATCATATGAGTTTCTACTAAGGATATTATTCCTTCTTTTCTTCTATTTTGAGCCACATACAAAGGAGATTTAACTGATCTGGAATCAAAATAGTCACCCCCAAAATTTGGACCTTAATGTGTGACTTGTGAAAGAAAATTTTCAGTTCATAGTGTTGAACTTTTTTTAGCTGTAGAACATTTTGGCAACCAATCTTTGTCTCTAGTTTCCAAAGCTCTGTACTCCTTATTTTATATCATTCAGATTGTGAACTAAAGTCTAGAGTCAAGCATTGTATTGGCTCATTTCAATTTCCTTTCTTTCATGTAAAATGTGCCTCTTTAATTTCTTTCTTGTTTTCTCCTTTTGTGTGTAAGGTAGTTTTGATGGTAATTCAATGAGAGCGGCAGAGTTATTGTTCAAGAATGGATTCAAAGAGGCTTATGCAATAAGGGGCGGGGTCAGAGGCAAAAAGGGGTGGTTGGTATGGTTCTTTTCTTATGCTTACTTTACTTCTTTTGTTATATTAGTACTGTTGAAGAAAGGCAGCACTGCCTCTCTAGAAACCTCTCTCTAGAAGTCTCTGTTTTTCATTTCCACCGCCATTAAAGAAGCCTCTAGATAAAATAATTAAACTTGATAAATTAATTATAGGAAGGCTCTCTGTTCCGTCCTTTGCCGGCATTGAAAGTCGGTGGACTTTCATCACCGACTCTAGCTAACTATATATATGGCCTTTGGCCATTGTGTAAGTGTGTGCGCGTGAGAGTGAAGTGAGCTGTGAGTGAATTGTGAAAAGTGTGGAGTGAAAAGCTACTGAGAGCAGAGATAGTGCAAGAGAGTGTATAGTGTGAGTGTAAGAGTGTATTGTGTGTATGTGTTCATATGTGTGAGTGTGCCAAGTGAGTACTTGTAAAATTTCAATTTAGTACTATAAAAGAATTTTTTTCTTCAAGTGAGTCCACCACATCTCACAATCTGTGAGAATTTATTCCAACAAGTACTTCAACGTATCAAGACCCTGGTTGACCTATAGAACAAAATGACTAGAGGTGGAATTCTTGTCCTTGGAAATTGACTTAGCTTGAGAAATCCTTATGTTTCAGTTCATTATCTGGGAAGCAAGCTTATTGCTAAATTGAAAATTTTGGAGAAGAGTTTCCCAAATTGGCATCTTAAATTTACAATCTTGTTGCTAGCTGATAATTTATTGAAAATGGCCCACTGATTAGACAAGCCTTCAACCCTTTGAGGGAAGAGAGACCTAAAAAAACCACCTGAAAGGTGGTTTTGGTTTATGATTGAGGTTACTGCATCAATTTTCATCCTATTTGAATTCACATACATTTTGCTAAGTGTTGTTGGTTCCTTCGATAGTAAGGAGTATGTATTTGATTAAAACTTTTATAAACTTTTTTTAAGTGAATGACTTTTACAGAATTTATGAATTTTTAATGACTTATGCGGAGTTTATAAAGTTATGAATGATTTTTGAAAATTTTATTTTAAAAAACTTTTATAAACATTGATAGACTTTCATTGATTTCTAATATCTATTTTATTAAGTAAATTGTTAAATAATTAATTAATAAGATTATTTTTTTTTAGTTACAAAAGAAAGAGAATACTCAGAAAAATATAAGAATACTCAATTGTCATTAACTCTCATCTGCATAGGAATTTTCCTTGGCCAACTTATACCAACTTTGTCACTTTACAAAATAGACAAAATCCCATTAGAATGATCATTCTAAATATTCACCTCTCGAGTATGATTTAAAGCCATAGATACTAGAAAATTTGTTGTTTGATTGCATCCTCTGAATATGTACATATATATCAAATTATAATAATTTTTATTTTTAAGTTATTTTAACTTCTTAATGATACATAAAATATTATTGACATTAAGAAATTCAAATAACAAAAATTAAGATGTGAGATTTGCAATGAAACAAATATTTTATTGCAACTATAAAAAAAAATAAAGTCACATTAATAATGATTCAAAAAAACAAACACACTGCATATGATTAGTCATTTAAATAATTAATTTAAAATTTATATGATAATTCTATATAATTTTTTATGTATATAAATTACATATTCTATTTAAAAGAAGAAAAAAAAGAGAACATTTTAAACTTTTTAAAAATTATATTTATATTTAAACTATTTGTAAAAGTTAATTTAATTAATAATTAATTTTGTTTAGTCACCCACTCGTTAACATATTCTTATCAACTATAGATTTATATGTTGTGTGTTACTTTTTTTTTTCTTTTTTAAAGGTTGTAAAATATTTTATTTTATTTTTTGTATATGATTTCAAAAAAAAGTCGGTTGAAATTTTGAGAGAAAGTGAAAGAGAATTATAGATATTTTTTATTCATATCATATATAAAAGGTCAATGAAAGTATACAAAAGTCTATTATTTATAAAAGTCAATGACTTTTTGAATATTAGTATCCTGATTTCTATAGATTTTTTAAAAGTATTTAAAAATCATTATTGAATACCTCTTGACTTTTATAGAGTCTTTAAAAGTTATTATTGAATACCTCCTGACTTTTGAAGTATATAAAAGTCTTTAATTTTTTTAATCCAATACACTCATGTAAATGTGCGGATTTTACTTGGCATATAATGGGACGCTAATAGGAAATCCACATAGCAATACAAACTGTACTTGTGAAATTAGTTTAAAGGTTTAATCTTTTGCACAATAAAATATAATATGCGGTTCTGAAGGTTATTTCGGATAATCTTTTTCTTGAATGAGCTCCTGAGATGTCATACTTGACCTGTTGCCCAATGGTATTTCTCTGGCTTAGCTTCTCTTAAAAAGTGCAATCATTTAAACTCTTATTTGTGTGGACAAAGGAAAGAGGAAGACGGAAGGCAAAATGGTGCTTGTAGCATCTGTCATAATTTTTTTTTTTTTTTTTTTTTTTTCGTGTTTGCTTCATTGCAGGCAATACAAGAAAACCTTTTACCACCTTCTGTCCATATCTTGCCCAAGAAGAAGAAGGCTAAAATCTCACAACTGAGAGTTAATGGAGGAGTTGGCCAGCAAAGTGAAGAAAAGAATGGCAGTCCCTCTTCTGTGGCCCTCCCCACAGAAAGCCAAATAGCAGGCAATGGACATGTAAACAAGTTGGCGAAATCCACATCTCATTTGAAGATTGATTCCAGATCTCCCTATCCTAGTGTATATCCTCTCTCTCTCTCTCTCTCTCTCTCTCTCTCGTGTGTGTTAAATAAGCATGTTAGTCTTTCTGCAAGGCTGTTATCTGTGGGCTTTCAGAGTTTACTGTAATGGTCATGCTCTAGCTGTTTTCATGACTTCATACATCATATGACAGGATCTGCATTGGACTGGGAATAGTGGAGTGGAATAATACATATATATATATATATATATATATATATATATATATAATATCTTGGCCTTGAATGAGTATAAATTTGGGTGGTGGTGGTGGGGTGGGTTGGGAGGGTTCTGGTGGTGTTTTCACTCTAGTCCCAAAGCTCAAATGGATTGTTGGAATCTTCAGAAAATTTAGGAGAGAATAAAGTATTGAATTTTTAAGAAGTGCCTTGATAAAGTATCCTAGAAGGACAAGTTGCTTTAATATCTAGAGTAGTATAAGAGTTATTGGTGATGTGCTGATTAGTATTGTTTCTGAACCTTATATAAAGTGTTTTTATATCTCAGCAATTCCTGAAGGTGATGCCATGACTGAAAATGATACAATCAGATGATTTCCTAGAAAAAAAAAAAGGAAAATGACAAAGAAGGGGTTGATGACTTGAAATGTTTGATGTTCGTAGTATTATGTTTTTGTGCTTGGAGAAAGCATGATATGAAGCAACATTGACCCTAACCCAGAAGCACGTTTATTACTGCAATTTGCACATAGATGGCACTTGAAATATAGTACTAACATTTCGTTTTTGTTTTTGTTTTCTTATAATTTTTAATGCAGTACCCAGATTTGAAACCCCCATCTTCTCCAACCCCATCAAAGCCATAAAAAAATTGCTGCAACTTGACTGCTTTGAAGAAGTATCTTCTTTTGGATTGAAGCTCATATTTTCTATAATGGGGCTTTTGTTTGTGCATTGTAATTGATTTATTTATCAATTTTTATAGTAGTTGATTCTGTACTGTTGAGTCCTGAGATTTATATGGAGAATGTAGAAATTGTCATTTGTTCAACTTTTCCTTTGTGGGAATCCTGCATTAGCTGTGAAGAATGTAATCATAATCCAAAACATAATCTTTAGTTTGTTTCAAGCAAATTTTATTTTTACTCCTTAATTCTTATTGACCCTAATACATATGTTAATTCATGATGGCTTAAGGAAGGTTAAGTCCATTGTGAATTGTGAGTGTGAAATTGCTATAAATAATCCATTTAGCTTGAGTAGGGTTGAACACTATTTGGTTTAAACGGAAAAAAGTTATAGAATTAATGTTTTTTAACTTTTTCTAGATTAATATTTTAAAATTTGATTCAAGTTTGGTTTCATTTTGGTTTTTATGAATTTTAGTATGCAAAAAGTTAAAATAATTGTGAATGTGATATGATTGCTCTTCTCATCTCATCTCTTTTAAATAGGAGTGGTAATATCAGACACGATATGATAACACCATATAAAATTAATGAGTTTGAGTTAAGGGTTATCGTAATCGTGTCGATTCGATTGTGACACAAAAATAATTGTGTCGTGTTGCGGATTGATTCGTTAACTCGAAAATGATACGTTTAACCTATTAAAACATTTAATCTAATATATTTTATGACTTTTAGAATATGTATATATAAATATTACTTTTAATCTTCTTTATAAATTCATATATAATTATATTTTATGTATATAAATTAATAGGGATTAATTTACTAAATTTGATAAATTTTTAAATATTAAAATAAAAAATTAATTAATTTAAAATTTTAAACATGTTATTTGTGTCGTGCAGTGTTATCAATTAATTAAGTGGATCGTTTTCGTATTTAGATTTTTTAAACGATAACATAATCGTATCGTGTTAGTATTGACCCTTATCGTGTTATAGGTCAACACGACCATAAATATCAATTGCCATTCCTCCCTTATCTTTCCGTATCTTAAAAAAAAATAAATAAATAAATTATTATTTATATAAAATATATATTAAAATTTATATATATATTGACATCACTACAATATTTTTAATATATATATATATATATATATATGTTTTAGTTTTGTTTTATTGGTATTTTGGTTTTATTTTTTTAAAATTCAGTTTAATTTTATTCAATTTCGCATCAATTTAGTCGAATGTATAATTTAATTGTTAAGGAAATTTAGTTGAATAGAATTTGAACCATGTCTATGACTATGAGCATATGGGAGGATTCAAGTTATAAAGGCAGATATTAAATTAAAAATTCATCAATTTTGAAATAATAAGAATTAAAATATATTTTATTTCCTAAAAAAAAAAATTTAAAATACTCCATATTTTAGATCAAATTTCAGGGTTTTTAATTAATCCTATATTTAATTCTAATTCTAATTAAAATTAAGATATAATTAAATAAAGTAATTTTATTAATGACTTTCAATTTCTTTTCTTCCCCCTTTCCCCTTTTCCCTCCACTCTTGCCTTCCTCTCTCATTCTCAGCAAGTCTCGCCGGAAAATTGATGTCGTCAGCCTCAAAAATCTTTACCTAAAGTGGAGAGACTTCATTCTTGCTGGTACAGGTCCGTACAAAATTTATTTTTTCTCCTTCAATTTCATTTTTTTTTCCGTTTCAGAATCTCAAATTGGTTACAAATCGATTCAATTGTTATTATTATTTTTTTAATTGTTATAGAGTATAGGGTTCTTAGGGATTTTGATAAACCCTAGGTTTGATTTGATTCATATTGGATTTCTGAATGTTAAGGTATTGCTTCTATGATCTTAGCTAACAATGTCTGTTTGTACACTTGGTATAAACTATTCCATTTGTGGGTACTGCATTAAAAAAATAATTGAATTCAAAGGAGAAGTTGCTAGGATTTTTAATCTCCTCTTCATACCAAAAATAAATAAATATAGTTATTAATAAAAAATTTCATTAATGATAAATAATTTTCTAGTACTTTAGGTAAAAATTTGACAATAAATTTCCCTGTTAAAGGAAAATAAAATTCTGTTAAAAGATTTGAAAAAAAAAATAGGAAGAAACAAGACCAATTCTTGCCAAAACAAGGCTGATTGAAACTTGAGAGAGAAGACGCTCTAATTTTGTTAATATGGGTATAAAGCTTTGTCTGAAATACTGAGTAGTTCCGTGTTATGTAATTGGTTGTAATGTAATGTAATGAAATAAATTTTTGGTTCATTTTTCAATTGAATTTTTATTTGATTACATTCAATTACATCATACTAAACTGCACTTGTACATTTGCTAGGATATAATAAAATGCAAGGTTTTAAATTGTAGTCACAGTCACTGATGCAGTCACAATGTAGGTGTGGCACTGTGTTGTGGCCAAAATATAAGGGTCATGATCGGTGCTATAATGATTTTGTTTAGAAAGTTATGATTTTGGCCGTATTAGTGTCTGTCTATTGGTTGCGATGATTTATCTTTAGTCAATATGCTACAAAATGGCCAATATTTAAAACTATGATGTAATGTAATTAGATAAAATTCAGTAAAACAATAACTAGAATTCAATTTATTGCATTACATTGTGGCCATTACAGTTTAGAAAACACGTGTAAGCTCTTTAGAAAATTGTGTGTTTCCAGTTTTTCACAAATTTTGTGTGCTTTTTCTTATTTAATTTCAACTTTTATCATATATTGAAAATTATTTCATGAAGCTCTGTTTCTAATTTAATTGCATATTTTTATCAATTGTTCCTTTTTTTTTTTTTTTTCTTATTTCCATTTCTTTTATAAAACTATTTTGTGCACATCTTTGTGCCCTAAAATTTAGATCTTCTTGTGCTGTGACAGATTTCTGAGGGGGACAATTATGGATGTTTCATCTTGGGATGGAACCCTCTCGCAAAATGATTTTTCTGTTGCTGCTCGTGCTTTTGCAGAAAAATGGATAAGGACTAACCCTGCTTTCCCCCCTTGGTTATGGATTGACAGCCCAAAACTACCTTTTATTGTTTCTCAAGTGGGTCAATTTTTCAGCTATTGCAACTCTCATGTTCTATAGCCTCTCTCATGGTTTGATTGCTTTTTCCTCTCTCTTGCCAGTCTGAGGGATTCTTGTCATTGGAGAACATATGTTTTCTCAGACCAAGTGAGGTCAGATCTTTGATGTTGTAATAAATTAATAATTCTCTGATAGTTTAGCACCACAATTTTTATCACATTTATTGTTAAATTTTTTGGACAGGACAATGAAGCAAGTACTACTGGTGCAGAAGAGACTGGTTTCTCTGAGAAAGAAGAGTCAATTGATGATGCCACATTGGTAATCCCTGCTTTATTCATACATTTAGTGGGTTTCTTACTTTCTTTGTCTCGAAGCCTTTTAGCTTTAGCTTATGCAACTAGATACATGTTTTAATCATTCAACTGGAAGTCATACATTTCAATTTATTGCTTATTTATCCTCATTTTCCTTAAGGGATCAACTGATTCTTTTGTTCTCCGTTGCAGCTATATATAGCAATCATAATGAAGTGCATTGGATTTCCATATAGTGTGCATGCTTCATATAGACTTTCTTTGTCTTGACGCATTTTAGCTTATGCAACTAGATATATGTTTCAATCATGCAATTTGAAGTCATATATTTCAATTTCTTGCTTATTCATTATCATTTTCCTTATGGGCCAATTGATCTATTTTTTCTTTGTTGCAAGGTACATAGCAATCATAATGAAGTGCATTACTATGATTTCCATATAGTCTACAGTGCTTCATATAGAGTGCCAGTGCTATATTTCCGTGGGTATTGCAGTGGTATGTTCAACTCTCTTTGTATATGATTTTATTATAGTTACAAATATTTCTAATGTTAGTTGATTGGCATTCTATTTTAGTGTTGCTTATGTTGAAATTTCTTACACTATGTTACTAAATGATAACGCCAAAATTAGATCTACTGTTCACTTTGCACTGTATTATTTTATTGTTTGAAGTATTTGCCATTCATAATGTCCTGATTTTAATTTTTTGTAAAGATGGACGGCCTTTGCAGTTGAATGAAGTTGAAACGGACCTTCCTGCTTGCTCTGCGAAGGCGTTGCTGGAATTAAAGTGGACTTTTATAACTCAGGAGGTACGTTTTTCCTTATTTCCATTTTTGTTCACATGATAATTTGGAATTGCTTTCTGCTTTCTTTTTTATTATTGCATTACTATGGAAAGCTATGAAGGAGATATTCCAATTCATTTGCATTTTGATAACTTTCTAGTCTGTAGTGGTTTCATGTTGCTTGTGGTGGTAGAAGATAGACACTTATCAACTGCAATTTTAACGCCGTATTTGAATTTTAGTTAAAAAGTAAATTATATCAATTGATTCAGAGAATATTTGTTCATTTTCTCATTCAAAAGAAAGGATAAAAAAAAAGAGATGCAATTTAAATGCTGAATTGTATATCAAATGAATTACATTGAAGTGAGATCTATCTGTTTTAGTTTGTATTGGCATGAACAAAGAGTTTGGCATTGGAATGTAGAAGGAATAAATGGACTGTAGACTTGGCGAGTGACATGCAACATTCATGCAATGATTTCTCTTGATACAGAATTTTATGTTTCCAGCATTCTGGTAAAAAGGCTCATGTATACAGAAGACATTAATTAGCATTGCTGACCATTTTTATTTGTTTAAGACTTAGTTGTTGAATTCATGTTTAGAACTAAGGGTACTGACTAATAACTCATTTGACTCTAGGAGCATCCGTACTTAAACAGGCCATGGTACAAGTTACATCCATGCGGTACTGGTGAATGGATGAAGTTGCTTTTTCTTGGTGAAGCAGCTTTTCCTGAAAAGAAAGTGGCGATCGAACTATATCTCGTGTCTTGGTTCTCAGTGGTTGGACAGGTGATTGGCCTTAGGATTCCTTTACAGATGGTGAATGACGGCTATGTTTTGGAGAAAAAAGAAAATGACACTCACCATGAAATGTTTAAAGAAACAAACTAGTCTCCTCAACTAAGTGACCGTGTAAAAATATTTAATTCTGTAATTTTTCTGAAAAGAAATATCAATGATGAAGATTCAAGGCATGGATGAAACGCTAGGTAGAGAAGCATATGGTAACCCAACAAATCTAGCAAATGCTTTCAATGACATGACATTTTTCTAACAAATTATGTATATCTTCTAGTCATTGATATACTACTAACTTTGTAGCTCAAAGATACCAAATTTCTCATTAAAATTTCATTCAAGATCTTAAAAAATTGCTATGCTACATATAAAGTGAAGGTGGGGCTTTGGCCTTTTATCAAACCAGCTGATTAACAAGTAACAACTACATTGAAAATCCTCGGTAACTGGGCTCATCTTGTCTCTCACTTCTGTTTAAAACTCTACAACGAACTACAGTTGGTTGAAATCTACAAACATTGGAAGCGATCAAGCTTTCTCCTGTTGATATGTTCACCAAACTGCACACAGAATATAACCCGTCCAGTCTCTGACCTGAATGAGGTTTTCTTTACCCAGGCTAATGCAGAGTCTCTTCCATCACATGAATACTTGATTCTGTACTTCTCTCAGGTACTCGACTAAAGTAAACCAGAAATTCTATATTACCTTCAGCACCTTTTAAAGGAGACTCAATCCACCCTTTGCTGCAGAATCCAAAGTTTTCCACACCCTTTATAATCTTGTCAAGAACCTACATAATGAAAACAAAGTAAATTGTGAATCAACAAAGATTTGATAATTATTTTGAAATAGCACAAAGCTTGGTCAGAGATGGCCAAAACTGTTTGGCATGTTAGAAAGAGGGGAAAAAAATGCATACCTCTTGGTGTACTAGGGGATCTCTTACTATGCCACCCTTTCCTACCTGCAAAGAATACCATGAATTGAAATTTGTAATTTAAATGTTAACTATTTGTTTTATTATCATGAGATCATGCTATTATTAGGCAGAGGATTCAGCAGAGTAATACCTAGGCATCATTAATCCACAAAATATACTAACTATAGAAGCACAAAAAGATATTGGCAACTGTTCTTTCTTGTTCATCTTAACCAATAAGTACAATGGCAACCTTACCACACCAAAAAACCTAAAATGGAAAACAATTAGGATGATGAATTATTATTTAACTAAGGCACTTATAATTTCATTATGAGCAGTGAAAAGCATTCTATGAATACAATATCTGTTGTCTCCTTATGCTTAATGCTTTGTTCCACTTAAAGTTCAGCTAAAAACAGACAAGGAAACAAAAAGGGGGTGTTGTGCTATCCAAAGCCTGGTATTGTACGCTATGTATCGATTGGAATTGAAAAAATCCCAAGACAAAACCACCATAACTCCATCATCCTTGTGTGCGTTATGGTTTAATAGAAAGATGCATCTCAAATTTCATACCACTTCTTTAGGTGTCTTTTTGGAGACAGGTGGTAAAAGTGGAGTAACCTGAAAAGTCATTTTGTATAGCTAGAATGTTGCAAACATACAGAAGATTGCTGGTTATTATAAATTACTACCAGTTTTACATTACATTCAAGCAAGAGAATAAGTTATTTTTTGAAAGAAGTGATAAGACAATCCCTGAAAATTCAGAAGGCAGCTTCACTTTCATTACACAGTCTGCTATCAGATATTCATTTTTCAATAATTAATTAAATTAGTTATCATGGCTAAGAAAATCCAGAATATTGGTTTCTTACTTGTGATCTGTGAGCTTCAAATTGAGGTTTAACCAGGGTGACTAATATTGCGTCTTCCTTCATAATATTGACTACAGCAGGCATGACCTGCGTAAAATGAATAGATAAAGAATTAATTAACACAAAGTGCAAAAGCCACGAACTTTACAAGAGGGTGCCACCTTAGGATAAAGAGGTCTGTAGCCATGTAAGAAGACAAATCCACAAAGGAATGGTTGGACGTAACCAATCAAAAGTTAGAAGGCGTGGCATCATAAAATCTTTACCTAGGATTGAAAGCTTACCAGGAGAATAGAGATAAAAGAAAGGTCTAGAGTCACCAAATCAACTTTTTGGGGGAGTCCAGATAGGTATCTTAAGTTTGTTCTTTCTACCACACAAACACGGTCATCTCGGCGAATTTTATCTGCCACCTGATGAAGTCATTGTCTAAATTCCATCAACAACCACTCAGAAATCATCTGGCCTTTAAATTATCATTCACAGAACAATCATGATACTCGTACCTGTCCATAACCTACATCAACTCCATAAACAAATGATGCACCATGCTGAAGCAGGCAGTCAGTAAATCCTCCAGTTGACAGCCCTGAATCAAGAGCTACTTTGCCAGCCACATCAACCCCCAACTGTTCAATGGCAGCTTCTAACTTATATCCTGCTCTAAATTAGCAGACAAAAGAGTCAAGTCAACATTTCTAGATCACCAAAGCAATGCAGACAGATTGAAATTGTATGTAGCAACAGGATCTTTCAGGGGAAGTAATCACCTACATACATATTTTGGAACTTCAGCCATTATCTCTACAACAGCTTTGTTGGAGACAGGTGTTCCAGCTTTGTTCACCGGCTTCCCATCCACAAATACTTTGCCTATGCAAGGACACACCCAACAACTAAAGTCAGCTCCAAATTTACTTATGCTAACACATTGATGAAGGAAAATCAAGAGTTTATAGCACAAGTTGGTTCATGCTATTACATAGTAGCATATATAAACACAATATAGAATGTGATTTTGCAAGTTCAACATTTATTACTCGGGTAAATTACCTAGCAAGCTGCAAAGTAGAAAAAAGAAATGACTATTTGCAATTGAAGAATGCAGCTAACCTTGTAAAATCCATGACTGTATAAATGTTCGGCTGTATTGCTGGAACCTTTCAAGACATATTTCATCCAGCCTCCTTTTCCTAAAAGGTTCAATAGTAGAATAAAATATGATAAAGAGAACAACACAAAGAACTAAAACACACTTTTGTTACCAATTTTAGATAATAGTTGCAACAAATCAATCTTGCATTTATTAATTTTTATCTATATGATTTAGAAAAGCATTCAAATTTAACAAATTTACATACTGACTAGAAATGGAGTGGCTTACTTCTTAGGTATTTGAACCTTTCCTGCCTTTGCAACAGTAAAGCTTCTAAAAGAACAAGGCAGTTCCAGTTTCACCCATCTAACTGAAAATCACAATGATTAGAACAAAATAATAGATAAATGTCAAAGTAGACTGAAAATGGAGCAATTCTATTATACCCACCAAGTGTTTGTGAAAAATACTCAATGAATTGAAAACTAGACAAACAGTAAAAACTAGGATTCGAAAACCCAAATTTAGCAGAACATAAATTGAAATATACATATATATACATACAGAGACACGAATAAGTACCAGTAAGATTAGGAGGGTAGGATTTGGATAAGAAAGAGAAGGCGTAAGTATTAGTATTGCAATTACTACAACAGCGAGAGATGATAGGAAGCTTCAGAAACTGCAGCGCCATTTTTAGGCCTTTGTTTGTATATATAGATCAGCAGCTGATAACCAGAAAGCACTAATGGCCAAACCCAAAACTCTCTCTTACCCTCGCAGAGACTCAGACCTACAGCACGGAAGCAAGTTCGATTATAGGACATGTCCATTAAACGTTGCCGTTTTCTTAACTTTTTTTTTTTTCAATTAATTTTTTACTTTTTATTTTTAGGATAAATTACAGAAATATATTTTCATTTGTAGGATGATTTTCTTTTTAATTTTTTCAACGAAACTATCATTACTTTTTTTTTTTTGGGTTAAATTACTATAATACCAATTTACCAAATTATTTAACATCCTACCATTTTAAAATTAATATTTTAATTTCTAAAATTGGTTAATAATCTAATATTTTTAATTATTATTTATAAAATTATAAATTTTTTACTATACTTTAATTTTTAAGTTATTATATAATACATACTTTTTTTGAAATTTTTTTTACTTTTTATTGAAGTCGTATTTACTAAAAGTATTAATTCTAAAATAGTAAAGATTAAAGCATTAATTATGATAAAATGTAATCTTTGATTTGTTATAATTTTAAATTACTATTTGTTTTCTGTTTTCTATTTTTTTTTTAATTTTAAAAAAATAAGTATTAAAAAATATTTTTTAAAAATTATTATTTTTTATTTCTTTTATATTTATTCAAAAATATTTTATAAACAGAAAATATAAAATCAAAAACAACAAATTCTAATTTTTAAAATCTTATTTTTATTTTTAAAAAACAGAAAATATAAATATAAAATGATAATGAACGGGATTTAACATTTTATTTTTAGATAAAAACTATCAATATTTGAATTTTACATTCCCTAGAAAAATAAATAAATTGAGTATAGTATGCATTGGTTTAATTTTTGATAAAGCAGTGAAATTATAAATGAGGAGGGAATTGTAGAATTTTAGTTATATAAAATATTCACATCACATTGTATGTATCAAATAAAATTAGCAAATGTGGATAAGCAAAGGATAAGGTTACAAGTGACAAACAAAACCTATCCAATGAAATTCACACAAGTTTGACACCTCATCAATCACAAACCACAAGTTATCAAGCAATAGATACTCTTTTTAGCTTCTTTATACACAAAAATCTTATTATCCTCCCCCTTTGTACATTACCTTTCTTTCTATAGGGTCTTTACAAAAAAAATCAAACTATGGCTGCTTCTCCAATGGCCAGCCAGCTCAAAAGCAGCTTTGCCTCATCAATTACAAGGGGATTGGTTATTCCTAAGGGTATTTCTGGTTCTCCATTTAGAGTCTCTCCCACCAAGAGAACTCCTTGCTTCACTGTCAAGGCTATTCAATCAGAAAAGGTTAACTCTTTTTCTTTTCTTTTCTTTTTTTTTTTTTTTTTCATCAGTCTTATTTCAAGATCAAGATTTGAATCTTGTGTAGACTAATAGTAACTGTGTAGTCAAGGACTAATAGCACCTTAATTTTTATGAAAAGTGTTAGTTGGATACTTGGATTTGTACAAGAAATATGGTTGAATTAAACTGCAATTAAATTAGGATTTGGAAGTAATAAGTGAATTCCATCCCTAATCTCTTAAGAAAAAAAATCAATTGATTTTATCAACTAACCTAATCAAATAAATAATCAAGAAAAGATTTGATCTTATAGCTAGACCTGAATTTCCTTTTATGCAGCCAACATACCAAGTTATTCAACCAATCAATGGTGACCCATTCATTGGAAGCCTTGAGACTCCAATAACATCTAGCCCATTAATAGCATGGTACCTATCCAACTTACCTGCCTATAGAACAGCAGTGAGCCCACTTCTCCGAGGAATCGAAGTCGGGCTAGCTCACGGGCTGCTCCTAGTAGGCCCATTTGTGTTAACAGGCCCATTAAGGAACACAGAGTATGCCGGTGCAGCAGGGTCATTGGCAGCAGGAGGTCTTGTTGTGATACTAAGCATTTGCTTGACAATGTATGGAATTGCTTCATTCAATGAAGGAGATCCATCAACTGCCCCAAGCCTAACCTTGACTGGAAGGAAGAAGGCGCCTGACCAGTTGCAAACTGCTGATGGATGGGCTAAGTTCAGTGGAGGGTTCTTTTTTGGTGGAATTTCTGGTGTCATTTGGGCTTATTTCCTTCTTTATGTCCTTAACCTTCCTTACTTTGTAAAGTAATTTTTTTTTTTTTTTTTTACAACTGAGTATTCTCAGCCACTCTATTTCTCTCTCTCAATGCCTCTGTCAATGAATATCTGCCTATTTGGTATTAGACATTTGCTAATGAAAAGTTGAAAACTGCATATTTGTTTCTCTATTATGGCAACTATTAGCTTATTTGGATAATTTATTTACTTGTTATTCAATGTTTGTGTTGATAAAATATCAATTGGTGAACCTGCTTTATTGACAAATGACAAGGTTTAAATACTTTAGAGGTTAATATTCCAGAGGTAATTTCTAAATATTTAAGTTTATATTTACAGATTTAGGAATTTTTTATTCTAAAATATTTTGATTCTTAATAATTTATTATATTCTAATATTAATATATCTATTGGATTTTAAATCACATGTCAAATAAGGTCTATCTCTTCTCCATTTTAGAAATTAGAATTTAATAATTTAATAATTAAAAATAAGAGCCTAATACGTGGTCAAATTTCAATAAATACTGTAATAATAAAAGAAATTACAAAAAATTATCTTAGATTGGCCTAATAAAACATTTCTTTTTTCTTCTTTCAAAATTCAACACTTAAGTTTGTATTCTAATTTTTTTAAAGAATTTAAAATACTATTTAATTACTTAAAAAACAAAATTAGAATACGATTCTTGATTCTTGATATCTGTACGTTTATTTCTATTTTTTTAATCAAAGCGAAACAAACATAGATTATAGGTTATTATAAATATGTTAATAACAATAAAATGTCGCACACCAAGGTATAATTTATTAATAAGTGTATATGTAATTAGGATAATAAATTTAAATTTGAAATCCCATTTCCTTTAATGCTAAAAAAAAAAAATTCTTATTATTTAACCTTATAATAACTAATATATTTAGGTATTATTTGATATAAAGAAATTTTTTTTAATAAGTTGAATTTTTTAGGAAAATAGCAAATAAATCAAACACACTTGAGTTATATTTAGCCAAAAAAATTAGGCAAATCGCTTTCGAAAGCGGATTTACGAATTTATTTCATGTTCCCAATGGGTTTATTTGAATTTGTTTCCTGACCATATTATATTATAGTACTTATTCACATTCGTAATAATATTTGTATTGTATATAATATTTTTTAATTAAAAAAATAGTACATATAATTTTTGTTTTATTTTATTATTTTTTTAACTGAAAGTCCCAAGTTCAAGGAGAGTATGCTAAGACAAAATATTGCCAATTAAGCCTTCAATAAAAATAAAATGATTTTTTTTAAAAAAAGAACAATATTTTATTTTATTATTAAATTAACAATAGGGATGACAATTTTATCAGTCCTGCCAGTACCCGTCACGTTTAGTAAATGGAGCAAGGCATATTTTTTAATTTATACCTAAATTGAGTTCGGATAATAATATAATCCGACTCGATTATATATGTTATATATATATTTTTATTTTTTAAAAATATTATATATATTTAATTTATATTTTTAAAAATTTATAATTTATTTTTTTATGTTAAATATAAATTACATTGTATGGATATGTAAAAAAATATAAATGAATATATATATACATGAGAAAATACTACAAAAAAATATTTTGAAGAGAAAAAAAAAAAGATATATATATATATATAAACGGGTATACATACCTGCCTCGTCTTACTATCTGACTCGATCCAAAGCGGAACGAGTATTTCATATTTTAAACGAATCGGATTTGAGTTTTACAAAACGCGTCACAAATTCGACTCGTTGTCATCCTATTTAACAATGAGTTCTTATATCATGAACCCAGATCCACCTTACACTATAAATATGGATCTAAAATTTACCGTTTCATTAAACTTAAAAAACACATGCTGCCTTTTTCTTTTTTAATTAAAATATAAAATTTCAAAAATTAAAATCGCTCTTCCACTGTTTATCATTTTCTTTGCGCAACTAATTCTCTCAAATCTTAATCTCTTCTGCTCATGTTCTTATTCTTCTTCTTCTATTAGTGTTAGGTCTTGCAAACGTTCTGCTACTCTTCCTTTGCCTAGATTTTCTGCTTGCAGTTCTTTTTTGTATATGTCTCTCACTTGTTGATCAGTCCAATATAATATTATTGGAAATTGTCTTTTAATCAATTCCCTTACTTTGAATTCTATTCGATCGAGATAACAGAACTAGTTGTTGATTAATTAAAAAAATAAAATAGATAATTTAATATTGATTTATAATCATAAATCTGGCAGTAAAAAAAAAAATGAATCTGCATGTGATATATGATGAATCTAAACTTTATATTTAATGAATCTGATAGTTATATGTGATAATATAAAAGATAATGAATCTGCATGTGATATATGATGAACCTAAATTTTGTATTTAATGAATCTGATAGTTATATATGATGAACTTAAACTATAAATATAATGAATCTCATAATTATATGTGAAATATTAAATAATGAAAATTTTAAATATGAGGAATGAATAAAATTAAATTATAGAATAATTAAATCATAAATCTGACAGTATAAAAGATAATGAATCTGCATGTGATATATGATGAACCTAAATTTTATATCTAATGAACCTGATAGTTATATGTGATGAACCTTAATTTTAAATCTAATGAACCTAATAATTTAAAGTTTAATATTAAATAATGAAAATATCAAGCAATTGAACTCCAAAATAAAAAAATAAAATTCAAAATCTTCACACAAATTGTATAAAAACTCATTAAAAAAATGAAGATTATGAAAGAAATATGAAGAAGAATAAGACATAAACAATTTCAATAAAAAGAAAATAAAAAAATAAAGAAATTTCAAAGAAAAAGAAAAAGTAGAAAAATCGAGATTCACTATTTTGAAAAGAAAAAAAAAAGATTCAGCATTCAGTAGAAGAAGAAGAAGATTGAGCATTAAAAAGAAAAAGAAGAAGATTAAGTTATTTTTAAATAAAACAGCGTGATTTTTTTTTTTAAAATAAAACAATGTGTTTTGGATCTAGATTCACAATACAAGATGAATCTCAATCCATAATATAAATGGCTACTTAACAATGGCTACAAGGATAGTATCGGGCTTAGCAAAAATTTAAAGCCCGAGCATCAGGGCTCTAATTCATAGTCATACAGAATGAAGCAACCGGGCCTAGTCGGGCCCATAGCCCGATAACAGCAGAATGAATGATTCACAAAAATCATCTGCGCGCTGGAATTTCTTGTAAAATTGATGAGAACCAGAGAATGGCAATCCTTACAAAAACTATATTTAACGGTTAATAACGGTCTCATTTGTTTTGCCCAAATTCTCTCTCTCTTTCTCCTTTTCTTTCTCAGTAACAATGGCAAATCAAGCTAAAACCTCTTCCTCTCTTTACTCACACCATTTCTATTTCCCTCTTCGCTCTCTATCTACCCCTTCTTCATCAGCCATTCTTCGCTTGCCGGCCCGAAATTCGCCAAGAAAATCTCTCAGGTTCACTTGCCGATCAAATGCCGAAGACGTAAGCTTCCAATTTTGATTAATTGATTGAATTGATTTGTGTGTTTGGTAAGTAATTTGTTGCTTGAAATTTGAGCAGGATTATTTGATAGATGCTCCAGTTTCTGCTGGAGATGGCTTTTCTTTCAGTGGAGGTTACCCTTTTGAATCCTTACCTTTTTTTTAACTGTTTAATAATGTAATGTAATGAATTATTAACTGTTTTAAAAAGTTTATTTGGACAGGGAAATATTCTGATGAGCCTAGCCCTGCTGATGAATGGTTTAAGCAAGGAAAGATTGTAAGTTTTTTGTTCCTTAATTGCATTTCTACTAATTTAATGGTGTCTTAATTATTTAAATCACAATTGAACACTTCTTAGTTTTTTTTTTGCACAAATTTTCTATCCTTGTTCATCTTCAAATTCTTAATCTCAACAATTACTTTTTGGGTTTTTTGAATTAGTTTTTGATCCTAAGATTTTTCTTTTTTTCTAGGTGAAAGCTCATCCTGTTCTTGGTTCTGGTGGGAAGGCTAAAGATCCTATATTTGGACTTAAAATGGGTGCTGGTTCTCAGGCCTCAGATGATGTTTTCAGGTGCAATTTTAGTTTTTAAGTTTTGGAGACTACTAGACCTAGTTCATCTGGTTATGATGGTTTTCTTTTAAAGTCTATAAAATATGCAGGAATTGAGATTGGATTATTTGCAGGGATTCCGATTGAAAAATGCTCTATCTATTTGATTTTGTGCAATAGATGGTTTTGTGTTGAAGCCGGAAATGCCAATAACCCCAAGGTTATATTGATCCATGGTTTCCCTTCACAGGTGAATTCCTTTCTGAATGTTGGAGATTCTACGTGCTATGCTGTTTTTTTTTTGTTCTATTTTCATACAATCTCTTAGAGAAACATGTGTGCATTCTTGTATAATCTCTTAGAATAACTTGTCTCTATTTCACACATTCTTGTATAATCTCTTAGAATAACTTGTGTCTCTATTTCCTAAGTCACTTATTTTCCCTTTTCTTAAAGAAATACCACTGTAATATATTTTCCAAACTACCAAAAATGGTTTGACAATTCAGCTAGCTATTATAGTGAGTTTGTAAATTGGAATACTATTTTAAGTTAGTTGTAATTTGGGAACTGGAGATTGAGCCTGAGGTCATGCTCTGTTTTTATCATTTAAGCTTCAAGGGTGGTTTATTTTTCCTTTGGCATTCATTGTCACAATGTTAGTTGGATGGGGGTATTACATTTTTTCATAATTGTATAACCATGAGATTCAATATGTGCACATTACAGTTATTTATTATTTAATGGAATAGAAGTCATTGTCTGGTTTTGGGTCATGTATGGTGTCATAAATGCTTGTAGTCTATAATTCTCATGCCAAAAGTGCTTTTCGTATACAGGGTATAATAATACAGGTTTTGGTATTCAATTTTTATTTTTTAAAATATCTAGTTCAATGATGTTTATGAAAGGCTGTTATGTGAATCTATCCTACATGATTTCTAAACTTACTATACATCATGCAGCGGCTGGTTGTGCTGATTTCATCTGATTGCGAACTTCATCTATAGTTATTTTATTGTTTGTCTGGGTAAAAGTTACCTTATTTTTGTTTGAAGGGTATTTCTATGTTTTCTTTTGACATTATTAGCTTCAAAGATTAATGCTAATATAGTATTGTATGTAGACTTGATAGATAAAAGAAGTTTTAATTCTATCACAGGCATACTCTTATCGCAAAGTTCTTCACGTACTATCCAAAAACTATCATGCAATTGCTTTTGATTGGCTAGGTAAGTTTGTAATTTCATTATATTGCGAATTATTTGTTCTTAGTTCATTACAAGTTTCTGTTTCTTGGGTTAATTTTTGGGAAAATTATGGATTAACTTTTTCCATTACCTGACTATTAATGATATATGTTAAGAGTAATCCCACATTAATTGAGAATGAATAATATAAATAATTAATATATGGTGAGGGGTATCACCTAATTGGCTAGTTCTAGTCATTTAGGTTATGATATTGCCTAATATACCAATATGTGTTGTGTGTGTTTGTATTCTTAGCACTCTCCTATATTTGTCTTCCTCCCCATTCATAAAAATTAATATGGTATCAGAGCAGGTTTGACCCGATTTCTTAATTTCTCAGTTTCCAGTCTGGATGTCCAATCCCAATGGCCCGGTCTGGTGTTGCTGCTGCATTTCAGGGGGAGTGTTTGAATTTCTTTCTTGGTTTCCCAAACTCGATGTCCAGTCCCAGCGGGCCCAATTTCTAGTCCAAGTGACAATTGGATGTCCATTCCCAATTATCACTTGAGGGGAGTGTTAAGAGTAATCCCACATTGAATAATATAAATGGTTAGTATATGGTGAGAGCCTATCACCTAATTGGCTAGTTCTAGTCATTTAGGTTATGATAGTGCCCAAAATACCAATATGTGTTGTGTATGTTTGTATTCTTAGCACTCTCCTATATTTGTCTTCCTCTCCATTCATAAAAATTAATGATATATGTGGAATTAGGAATATACGAGTCAGTAGGGAATAGACAGTGGTTAAATCAAGGGTTTCCTCTTGTTGTATGGCTGAAGGCCAAATTAGCCTCTTGATGAATGACAATAGTGGAGCTTGAGATAGGTGGTAGACTTGAACTTGAAGTAACATTACAGCATGCATAAAATTTTTCCCTTTGTTAGAGGTATTTGGACAACAAAATAATGACTAGATGGTATCCTTCAACTTAGATGGTTGAGTTCACTTATAATCTCGAGTGAAGAAGCAAGTTGTGAAGCACCAGCGAGCAAAACTTTTTTTTCTTAGATATTTGGTAAGAGGTGATCTACATGTTACGAATTTATTCTATGTGTAGTTTTAGGCACTGTGTATTTCTGAAGTTTCTGAAGTGGATCACAGTTTGGCTGCTTTTGAAACATTCTTGAGTTCTATGTGATTTTTGGTTCTTCAATTTTTAGATTACATCTTCTTAGGGCTGAAATCGAGCCGAGCCTGAGTTTTAGCTTGCTCAGGCTTGACTCGATATTTTTTTTATGAGCTCAAGTTTGAACTTGAAAATCATATTCAAACTCGGCTCGTTGGCTCGAACTCGACTTATAAAAAACTTGTTTATAAATTATAATTGAATTTTATTCGAACCCGACTCATTAATAAATTATAATTGAACTAAGTTTGAGCTCGATGCTCGTTTATAGTTTATTAGAATACTCAACTTCCTAAATTTTAATTTCTAATAAAATAAATATAACAAAAAATACTTAAAACTAACATAAAAACAAAAGCATCAAATCAGTAAAAAAATATTCAATCATAAAATTAAACATTACATGCATCACAAAAATATTAATTAATAAAAAGATATTTTTAAATATTATAATATTAGATTATGTTAATTATGAGTATATATATTTTAGTAAAATTGAATTACTAAAAAAATTATAGGAGTATTAAAATAAATTTTTTAGAGTGCCAAAATAATAATAATAATAATCGAGCTGTTCAAGAGCCTATTAATCGATATATTCGCGAGTCTGTTCAGAGCTTATAATTGAGCTGTTCACGAATCTAATTGAGCCGAGCTTAACTTTGCTCAAGCTCGGCTCATTTAATCGTCGAGTCTTAAAGTAAGGCTCAAGTTTGGCTCATTTATAAAACGAACCGAATGCGAACGAGTTTTTATCTAACTGAACACTGAGCCATTCGTGAACGGCTTGACTCATTTACACCCGTACATCTTCTCAACATAATTTCAATTGGTTAAAAACTAACAAGGCAATTTTTCTGCCTCTTTTTACCTTTTACAGGCTTTGGATTTTCAGATAAGCCTCAACCTGGATATGGATTTGACTATACTCTAGATGGTAATTGCTTTATCTCTCTTGATGGTGGCATGGAATTGTATCCTGTGTTACAATTTATTACGTCTACTGATGTCATAAGAAAAAAAGAAAATGAATGATATTCTTTGTAAATCTTTTGTGATGGTTTGCAGAATATGTATCATCTTTGGACTCCTTTATTAATGAAATTGCCACCGATAAAGTCTCACTTGTTGTGCAGGTACTTTTGCCTACTCTCAATCTACAAAAGCAGCAGTATTTCAATAAATATTATTTATCATTTGGAATATAATTGAAGAAATCTAATCTTTGATCTACTTTTCAGGGCTACTTCGCACCAGTTGTCGTTAAATATGCGAGCAATCATTGGGAAAAACTTAATGATCTGATACTCATTAACCCTCCTGTATGGATTTATTCAACATTTATTTATCTCTTGAGTTGCTTTTCTCCACCACATGTTCTATCATTTTCATCATATGTTATAAGATCAACTCACTACTTGTTCAAGTGGTCAACTTACTACTTGTTCAAATGGCCAGATTGCAGATATATCTTGGAAATATTAAATAATGGTAATCTGGCTTGAGGTTTAAATTGGCACTGGCATATTTTGTCTTTTGGTCCAATAATTGAGCTATATAATTGGGATAATCCTGTTTGTCCCATTGACTTCCATTCCCTCTAAATTTTTCATGGGTGGGAGTGTGATTGGATCCCATGTCTTCCCTGTGATGCTAAAGGACTTTAGCAGCCAAGTATTCACCTCTTTACTTTCTGTATTGACAAAACCTTCATTTTGTCTTTTTTGAACCTTTTTTGTGGAATAGGCACATTCATTTTCTTTGCTTGAAAACAGAGGAATGTGTAAGAATGTCATCTTTTACCGCATGCACATCATAACAATAGAATGATGAAAGAAATGTTGTTTTCTTGGATTATAATAACTTACACACTTTTTTTTTTCCTTCTTCACTTAAGCTAATGGTCAGACATGCCAATCTTCCATCAACCTTGTCTATATTCAGCAACTTCTTACTAGGTGAAATTTTTTCTCAGGTAGGAAAGATTTGTTTAAATGTTTACATGTTACATGGGGTGTTTGCTTTTGTTCTTGTGTTTCTGTGTACGATAGTCTCAGTTTGGTTTGTCTAATGACCAAATAGGATCCTTTAAGGGCCAGTGACAAAGCCTTGACAAGCTGTGGTCCTTATCAAATGAAGGAAGATGATGCAATGGTATACAGAAGACCATATCTTACATCTGGTTCTGCAGGGTTTGCACTGAATGCAATTAGTAGGGCCATGAAGAAGGAGCTAAAGGTGAATTCAATTTATTTTTCCTTCTACTTACTTTCCTATTTAGGAAGTAGTTTTATGAAAAATGGAGATGCAGTTGACTCTTTCTTTTCTGAGGGTGGCCCTTTTCTCTTGAGTGAGGCAGCTCTTTACCATTTCCTTCTCAGACAAATTGGCAATTGCTTCTTCCATGTGTATTTGATCTCATTTCATCATAATTTCTTGTATTTCTAAGAAACCCTTGTCCTTTAATTTATCGTGAAGTCAATGGAATTTCTATTCTCAATTCTCTACTCAACTACTGGTGAAGTAAATAGAATTTCTATTCTCAATTCTCTACTCAACTAAGCAATTTATTACCTAGTCACAACAAAATGGGATCAGCTGCTTGCATCTTTTTATTATTATTTAGGTATAGGTTCCTGGACTGTGCTGTATTTATCATGATATAACCCATATTTTATAACATCATTCCCTGGATAAAAATTATACAGAATTTTCTTGTTGCTCCCTGGTGTTTCTTGTCAGGGGAAGAGCTTTTAAGTTGCCAATATTTGCCCCGTTTATTTATTATTCTGGTTTTTTTACTTGACAGACATATGTAGAAGAGATGAGAAAAATACTTCTGGACAAAAATTGGAAAGTTCAAACCACAGTGTGCTGGGGCCAGAGAGATCGTTGGCTGGGCTATGATGGAGTTGAAGAATTCTGCAAGGATTCAAAATATAACCTTATTGAGCTTCCCATGGTAGCAAATTTTCTCTCTCCTCTGTTTTGCATTTGCAGAAAGAAGCCTGCACTCTCTCCCCTTACAATGTGAGGGAAATAGCAGTTGCACTTGCACATTTGCCCCCTTCCACATCCCCTAAAAACATTGTTTGTTCTACACCACAAACTTCATATTTTTAGGCGAGACGTTCCTGCTTTCGATGTTATTACAATTCTTCTTTTTTCTTCTTCTTAAATTGCTTTCCAGTATATTCATATCTCCACATGCAACTCAGGGTATAGTAAATTGGCTGGAAAGGGGCAATAACATTTCTGTGATTTCCTTTTAGCCTACTTTCTGTAAAAATTGCATTAAACTTGTTGCAGGCAGGGCATCATGTGCAGGAGGATAGTGGTGAAGAACTTGGACGAATCATTTCTGGAGTTATTAGCAGAAGGAGACAAATTTGAATTATATTTATATATAATAGCTAATGTTCCAAAAACCAATGTAATGTCTTTGACAGAAATTCTTGTAAGTTGTAATCGTGTTCTTACTGTATATTATTGTTTATAAGACATGCATTGGCCATTGGGTGCATTCATCCCTTTTATTATGCATATTTATTACTTTTGAGAGACTGATTTATATTTTATACTTGTACAAGCCCAATGAACCTCGTTTGTTAAAGTTACCATAGGCCTTGATACTGGAAAATACTATTTGTTCTAATACTTTTTACCAATACTTACATTTTCCAAAAATGTATTGTTTCCTTTTATAAATAATATGTGTAAATATTGTAATACAGTAAGTTACAAAAATGAAAATATTGGAATAAATAACAATACTCATATAAGTTAATATTAGTTTCTTGGTTTATTTGGTAAGGAACTAAAATTTTGGAAGACTTATATGAAGATATTTTAATGATTTCAAAATTAATAAACAATTATTTTGTAAATTTTTTTTATAGAAGCACACAGTCCACCATAGTTATGGAAACATAAATTCCATTCACCTCTCCAATGCTTAAAAACAAACTAATTATGGAAACATAATAAGGAAACCTTGACACAATGAAAGTGGAAAAAAAATTTCATTTTTCTATTTGATATGGCATATCATTTCATTTGTGATCATAACCTCCTTCTAAAAATGTGTTGTTCTTTTAAATATTTAATATGTATTCTATCTAACGGCATGGTTTGATATAATTTCTTTTTTTAGGATAAATTTGACTCGACTGATATTCGAGAACTCAAAAACTTTCATTCTTTCTAAATTCTTTCAGTTTTAGGGAAGACTCTAGTACTACCGAAGCAAAGGCTCATTAGTGGCGTGCTTTGATACAAGTTCATTCATGTGCACAACATGCAAGGAGTAAATCCTGGTTTGTCCCTATACATGCAGATTGCAGGCCGATAATGAATGGTATTTTCACGCAAAGGAGCACTTCAGCACTTTACAAGCAACATATAGTTTATTATTATCACCAACTAGGCTTAGATTTAACTTAAAATTTAAAAACAAGAAAACAAAAAACTTATTAGAGCAATCTTTACGACATCAAAAATCATCTAATTTGATTTAAAAGGAAGTAGATCAACTGTTAAGGTGTTTTTCTATAATTTAACATGAGGTTTTGAATTTGAGACTTGGATATGCAGCTGCTTTAAAACTCTTCTTCTTTTGAGGGATAGTTTTGCCATTCTTATGATCTCATTCTACTCAATCAGAATTAATCTAAAAAAAAATCTAATTAATTGACAACATTTATTACTCTAATTAAATTTGTTTAGAATTTTAAGGAAGTCAAAATTCTACAAAACTCTACAACCTTGAGCCGGCCCTGCTTTACGTTTCCTAATACAAGGTTTATTTTAACTTCAAATTCAAACTCAGATTTCACTTCCATTTCATGCTCTCCTTTTACAATAATCCCAATATTCTAAAACATGTCAACTCCTGTAAGTCCTCTCTCTCTCTCTCTCTCTCACTCTTCACTTTCTATAGTAATATACCATGTTTTTTGTAAAATTTAGTTTCAACTGGGGCTCGAAATGAGCAGCAAAGATGGAACTGTACATATTCACTTACCTTGCTCTTTGATTTAGATCATTTTGAAGGTTGAATCAGCTGATAAGCAGAAATTATGTGTTCGCTGTTTAGTGCCTACAATTTTTTTGCTGTCTGCAGCTTTATTCATTGGGAATGCATTTGTGATCACTGATTATAAAGAGGTAATTACACATTTTTATTTACATTAATTATTAGTTAATATACTATAAGCTCAATGATTGAGTGCTTTTGGATTCATCATAATCAAGCATTATAGAAATTTTATTTTTTATTTTTTGTTAATTAGTTTTCGAATGGGTTTCGAATATAAAATTTTATATTTCTAGAGACACACTAGTATCACTAAGTCAAAACTCGGATTCAATTTAATTTTGGTTAATTAGATTTCGATTGAGTTTCGAATTTGCAATTTTATAGTTCTAGAAACACTATAGTACTGTTGAGCCAATACTAGCACTATGGAAAATTTAGATTCAATTTAATTTTGGTGCTTCTAAGTGCAGAAGGTTTTGGAATGGGCATCAATTGATGTTTTGAAGGACAAAAGATTGAAAATTTGTGAGGTTTGTTGATATAATTTAAATTCAAAAAGTTAATTATTTTCTATTATACGAGACTTGCTGGGATATTCTGGTGTATCTCTGAAAACTCATCTCACCATTTTATTTAAAAAAAGAAAAAATTATAATTAGCTCTAATAACTTAATTTTCTGTGTGATATTTATTAATTTAGACTCAATACAGGCCTCATGGCAGCGAAACACTGCCTAGAGGTATTGTTTCTGCAACTTCTGACTTGGAAATGCGACCATTATGGGGCCATCATCAAAAGGTTAAATTTCATCTTTGCTATTGGATTGCATATAATATAATGTGGCTGATGGCTCTCCTGTTTTGAACATTGACTTGTTAGTTTTATTCTGCTTTATTTGGTTTCAGAATTCAAAGAAACCAATGAACTTATTAGCCATGGCAGTGGGAACAAAGCAAAAAGAGAATGTTAACAAAATTGTGAAGAAGGTGAAAGGCCAAAGTAATGTTAATACCCTCTGCTTATATTCTGTATTTTATATATAGGTTAATTGCTAAGTTCTATTTATGAACTTCACATCACAGTTTCTGTCAAATGATTTTCTTGTAATGTTATTTCATTACGATGGAATTGTGGATGAATGGAAAGATTTAGAATGGAGTAGTCATGCCATACATGTAGCTGCTGTCAGTCAAACCAAATGGTATACTAGTGATCTTTAATTCTTTAATATCTATAATATATACATTCAAAACAGAATTTAATTATTTAGTTTACACTTAAGATTATGTTTTAGCCAGTAATTAATTCTTTTTTTTTTTTTTTTAAATATGGAATGTTATGTTATAATCTACATTTTTTAGGTGGTTTGCGAAACGTTTCTTACACCCAAATATCGTTTCGGAGTATGATTATATCTTCTTGTGGGATGAAGATCTTGGTGTTGACAACTTCGATCCTGGAAGGTATTTTAAGAAGAGTAGTGTTATTCGTTCTAATACTTTTTATTAATTTATTGTATTGTAATACTTTTTATTAATTTATTGTATCGTCTGATGTGACACTGCAACATTGATATAGATTATTTGTATAAGATAGCAATTCGAATAAAATAATATCACATCAGGCGAGAAAATGAAGTTAAATATTTAGTCTTACTGCAATTGAATGACATAAATGTATGTACCTTTCAATTATTAAAGAAGAAGGGCTTGAAATATCACAACCAGCACTTGATGACAATGTATCGGAAGTGCATCATCATTTAACAAGGAGACAAGAGGGATCAAGAGTACACAGGTTTTGCAAAAGAAACAGCAAATATTTTGAATTAAAGCTAAACCACTATATTGACATTAATATATAATTTCTTCTTGTGTTAATATACAGGAGAGTATACAGGAAGATTGGTGGGTCAAGGTGTGATCAAAATGTTACAGGTCCTCCATGTTCAGGGTAGAAATAGCTGGCCTATATTTAAATGACTTCTTAGTTTATTCCTCCTGGAAATAAATTACAGAATGTTAATGTATTTGAATACAGGTTTGTAGAAATGATGGCTCCTGTTTTCTCAAAAGCATCCTGGAGATGTGCGTGGTATATGATTCAGGTATATATATGGCATATCTTTTACCATAACAGAGCAAATTAAGCAATTAGTATAAAGGAAAAATGATTTGATTTTGCCTAATCTTTGACAGAATGATTTGGTTCATGGATGGGGTGTGGATTTTCAGCTTGGTTACTGTGCACAGGCAAGTAACCCATCTTAAAATCATGCCCTTTCTTTTTAGATATTCCATATGAAATGATTTGTTTCAAATTCATATACTCAGCAAATGACTGTTTATCCAAATTGGCTATTAATCTCTTCATTCTCAGTTTGATACATAAGTAGATTATTCTTTGACAGGGTGATTGGACTAAAAACATAGGGATTGTTGATTTGGAGTACATAGCCCATTATGGTCTTCCAACACTTGGAGGTTCTGCTTCAGATAAGGTCTGAAAAACATTAATTTTTAGGTTTTTACACATTGTACCATTGCTTAGCCCAAGAAACAATATATTTTTTTTTTCTGTAATTAAAGTGAAATTATAGGCATGACATAGCCAATAATTTTTTTATTAAGAGGACGGACAAAATTTCACATGTCATAAATTTATAATTATTTCAAAGTAAAAATGCATTTAATAAATTGAATATCATAAATATATATTTAAAAATAAGTATAAAATCATATGTGCACGAGTATTTTCAAAATAAATAGTCATTTATGAATTTTATAATTTATTATAGGATAAATGGTAAGGTGATTATTTTATTATTAATAAAAAGGTAAAAAATATGCAATTTTTTAAAAAAAATTGAAAACTCAAAACATGTAGCTCCGCCCCAAATTATAGATGAACTTGTACTCAGTTCAGTCAAAGACAAACTATCTGCTCCTAAACTAGGGATGACATTCTCCTCGTAGAACATCCTGCATTGTGTAAATTAATGATAAATTTCAATTGGCAGGCACAACCATTGTCCAAACAACCTCAAGAAAGACAAACGGTAAGCTTGCAACTTTCAAGTGAGTCTTGTTCTATTATAGAGCTTGTTGAGCTCAGTATCACCTTATTAAAAAATGATTTTGCCTGTGATTTGCAGGTCAAAAACTGGTCACTTATTGAGCTAGAAATATTCAAGAATAGGTGGAAAAAAGCAGTTAGCAATGATGATTGTTGGATTGATCCATATCATCAGCAATCAGCAAATAAGAAGAAACGCTAGATTGCTTTGTGGAAGAGCACAAGAAAATAAAGCTGTGTTTTGTACTATATAATCTAAGTTCCTATTAATTAATGTATTATGTATATAGCCGCTTTAAATATCACTAGTTATCCAACTTTTAAATCTTTAAAATTTAAAATTTTATTTTTTAAATTTTTATAAAGAAATGTAATTTTAATGGTTAATTATTATTTTTTAAAAAAATTGACTTAATTTATAAGTTAAGATTCTATTTTGAAAATCAAATTAACTTTTAGTATTATAATAATAATTAATTTTCAAAAATTAACTTTTACTATTCAATTAAAAAAATAAAAAATATATTATTCAACTATATAACTGGAGTAAAAAATAAAAAGGGAATTAACTTATATCAAATATATTCAATAAATTTTGTAATATATTTTCAACCAATATAATTTATTTATGTCATTCTAATTAAAACTCAATAAAAATAATTAAATAGCAAATCAAAGTATAGTCTATTGGTAATGCGACCTAAGTAACAGACTCAAATTCGAAATCCCTGCCCTCAATACTCAAAAAAATAAAAATAATTAAATAACTTATGCTTAACAAATCTCCTAACATTCTTTCAAAAACTATGATTTATATCATTTTAAGTAAAATTCAATAAAAAAAAAAGAAATAATAATACAAAAAACTAAAGGAAATAGGTTAATGTAATAATTATTTTGGTAATCTTGTAAAAAAAAAAACATATAATTGTCACTTTGAAAAACAATGACAAACTTATAATATTATATTGAGAAATTTATAATATAATTAATAATGTAAGGATATTATAAAAATTTTAGATGTCAAAAAAAAAAAAAAAAAAAAAAAAAAAAAAAGAAAAAAGAAAAAGAAAGAAGGATAAAGGTGTTACTTTATTATTGATTATGAATAGTATGCCCTTGTAAAGGTTCGAACTACACAATACTGATTCTTTCAAACAATAATGTAACAAATAATTGATTTCACAATTTTAAGATGTTTCAACAATGATTACTTAATTAATTTCCTAGGTTTCTGAACTAGAACATGTTTGTATTAATTAAATGTTGATTAAAAAAACATCAAAGAGGACCATCTTAGAATCCAATTGAGACTGGACTAATTAAATTGATTATCAATGATTACATTCTAATTGGGTTCACTAAAGAATCATAGCTTAAATCCAGCAGAACTCGGATTTTGACTATCATCAATGTAATTATTACTACTATTATTCATTTACATATTGTGACAAATTCAACTGTTTATATAAACATGGATGTGCATGCAAAAGATCAGCTTGTTTGTTAACATGCATCAATTAGGAAGCAACGATTACAAGTCAATAGTGCTTATCATTAAAAAAGACCGAAAAGTTAACTTCAATTTGAAACTATAGAAGATGTAATATCAGATTCATCCACACATAGCATTATAGATATAAAGAATGAAGGGTTTGATATCCTTAAAAGTTTGCTCATATATAAACAACCTAACTTATTTCAAAACATTGCAAATTTGCTTTCGAGACTTCTCTTGGAGAAGACTCTGATACTACTGAATACAAAACTCATGTAAATTGTTTTACATGATGGATGGACCTCTGCTAAAAAAATCTTACTCTCCCATTGGAGCACCTTAAAATTGCTGCTCAGAATAGTTGTGGGCTAAGCCAAAAGGGACGGCTCCAAAACTGACGGCTCTCTCCTTGTTTGAGAATGAACACGTATTCCATAGCTGAGTTCTCTAGATTGAACATGCTTACTTGATTATACACAAAACCAAAATCATATACAAAATATATGCAGTTTCGTTTTATGCCAACCACATCCTTCTCTGAGACCCAGAAGGGCTGCTGCTGGTTGCGCCCCAAAAACAATGCATATTCACCCAAACTTTCTACCGCAACCCATTTATTATTATGATTATTGCAACTCAAGTCTAATTTGCATATACAAAACTTGATCACCCTTTCGTATGTATAATATCGTCCAATCATCAGCAATTATCTCCTTCTAATTCAGCTAAACAAATCTGTATAAAATGTAAAAATGGCCGTTGATAAATAAAGTGGGTACTGATTATTTCTGGGCTTACCTGCGAAGACTTTAGATAAATCGAAAGCATATATATTGTTTTCATAATTTCTGACATAGACCTTCTCCTTACAGAATATAACTTCCATTGCTGCAAAGTCCAAATCCAAATTCCAACATTTGTTATCATCATTACTTATTATATCCTATTTACTTCCTTCCACGATTTTGTCTCCTCCCTTGCAAAAGGCCATACGTCCCTGATAGTAAATTGTAAATGATATATTGAATTTTGGCCCAAAATTAAGAGAAGTTCAAGCCCATAAGGATGCATATTTTTCATGTGATTAAATTCACATCTAAGTGTTTTAATTGGACAAAAAAAAAATTACCTAGTATGTTTCATGGCCAAGTATGTTGCATGGTTTTGGGATAATCAACGTTGCTTATTTGGTGGCCAAGTTTTTCACTTGGACATAGGGGATTTACGTGGAATTTAAATGTCCATATATGGCCAATGCACTTTCCCTATAAATTCAAGCACTTGGTCATTGACAAGATATCAAGCAAATTTGTGGGTGTGTGTACCAAGTGAGGGTAAAAGAAAAGTGAGTGAGTCTTTGGTCTTTTATAAGTTTTAATCTCTCATTTAGGTCTAACAAAATAATATTTTGTAATTCCTTCATTATTTTGTTGGTACATTTAAAGAAATGAGTTTATTGGGTGTATTTAAGTTCAAGGGTTTGAGTGTTACTCTCTATTTAATTTGTACTCTTTATTTTAATTAGTGTATTTTATTCATCTCTTGCCTGTGGATGTAGGCTTACGCCGAATCACATAAATTTCGTGTTTCTATTTTATTTCTCTTACTTTTGTCGTCCATTTGTTCTAACAAACTGATATCAGAGCCGAGCTGGAAATAAGTGTGGTAGTGTGAAAGTGCATGTTTAAGAAAAATTATGGCTAAGGAAAGACTTGATATTTAAGTGTGTCCATTGTGACCCATCTCTCTTTCCTGAGAACTTACCTGATATACTATTCACGGACTACAGTCACTGTTCCAGTATACGGTCATCATGATAATGACAAATTTTGATATTGAGAAATTTGATTGCAATATGAGTTTCACCATTGGTAAGTCAAGATGCGTGCAATCTTGATTCAAAATGGTTTGCATCAAGCACTATTAGGTAAAGATAAATTACCTAGTACTATAGATAAGGCGAAGAAGCAGGAGATGGATGATAAGGCACTTACTTCCATTCAGTTATGCTTGTCAAATGAAGTATTGCGAGAAGTCATGCAAGAGAAGACTGCCAAAGATTTATGGGACAA
>CATKHJ010482425.1:0-40232 GCA_949750685.1 Vernicia montana
ACCTAGCCTTCCAAACAATAACTTCCTCCAAGGTAAAAACCTGACTCAGCCTTTCGAAATAACCTTTCTAGACAAAACCTGATTGATCTCCTCCAAAGACCAAAACCTGACCTTGCCTTCATCACTCCAAAATGGGGGCACCTTCCTCTACAAAAATCAACACTTTCATACCAAATTGACCGTTCAAAGGTTCAACGTATCTAATTCATAAATTTTATGCATAGTCAGATGCATTTCATATTAAACATGTCACTAATCAGAGCTCCTTTAATAAGAAGAACCAACACCTTGTCCTATCAGAAATGACCATTTTCCTTGTCTTTCAAAGAATGACCATCACCTTGTCCTTCTAGAAAGGACCATCACATTGTCCTACCATAAAGGACCAATCCATCCAATCAGGCAGGATCATTTTCAGATCTTCAGAATTGTCTATCAGACAGATCAATGCTGATGAAACCTAGACCCAGACCGGGACCATCTTTGTCACTTCCCAAAAATACCAGGGGGCACCTCCTTTCCCAAACCAATCAATACCTTAAAACTGAATTATGTTTTCCTTTCAGAATTAGACCTATCCTAAGATAACCTTAGGATTAATACCTTAAAACTGAATGTGGTTTTCTCTTTCAAAATCAGACCTATCATAAGACAGCCTTAGGATTTTTTATACAAACAGACTGGAATATAGATTTTCCAAACATGTCTACATATCGACCTAGACATCACTTTGGCTCCTTTTCTCCATCCCTATTTCCAGGTTCACTTTCATCAGAATCGTCTTTTGAACAAAGCCAATTCTGATAAGGGGGCAACTATGAACCCTTAAAATTGCACCTCCAGACAAACGGTTTTCAATTACGAACCTGTATAAACAAATCGGGCCCAAATCGGATCAGGAAGGGGTCAAAACTAGTGCCAAAACCGGGCCAAATCTGAACCAAACCTGACCAAATTCGACCCAAACTGAGCCCCATGTGGGCTAAGCTTGGGCCCACCTGGGCGACATGAGCTTCATGCCGGCGGCATGTGCGGCACCCAAGTGGTGCCGGCATATCACCGGCTTCGGCACGCCGCCTTTGATGCCACCGCCTCCGAGCTCCTTCCTTTCCCTATATATAGCCCTTTATTCCTTTAGAAAAAGGAGAGGAGGAGGGGGAGAATCCGAAAAACATTTGTTCGATACCAAACCTCCGTCAATTTTGATACACCGAAAATCACCTTTTCCATATTCAAATCCTTCTAAACTACTAAAATTATTGCAATTCAAAATTGTTATTATAATTCTGAAGTTTCTAATCCCGAAGTGGAACTCATATCCGGAGCCAAGCTCACCTAATCCGTGAAAAGTCAATAAAAACAAAGATATAATTCATTTCTTTTGCACTTTTAAATTCTAAATTCATAATTAGAATTTATCCTTTTATCACATCTTATTTAGGTATAAATCATACAAGATCTAAATCTTATTAATTTAAAATCTGAATTAAATTAGTAAACTAAACCTCTTTTGAGTAAACCCCTCTTTCGCAATAAGGAAGAACTGCGTGGGGTTTGATTCCCATTCAAAGGGATACGCAGGCATGCCAATCTTTAAGGCATCAACTCCAAAATATTTTAAATAATATTTTTCCCTTTCCATTATTTTACTGCTTTATATATGTTCTTTGTCCTTTATTAAATTAATTGAGGAATATGTGTTTTCCTTAACACCCATAAGGGATAGAGGAATGATTCTCCTTTTTTTATTTTTGCTTTTGTATCATCTTATAACTATTCATTCATCATCTTTATTCCTGTACATGCATACATAGAGTTATTTTGTTCTCTTAGCCAAACTTAAAAAATTAAAATGTTTATTACCAAAATATGATCCCCGAACCCACTTTGGTCACTCGTAGATTAGTGCTTTTCCATTGAAATAAAATAAATAATTTTGAGTAATTTCATTTGGATTTTCCTTTAATTTTTCCAATTAAAAATAAACAAAATTAAAGTGGCAACTATCTGTCACATAAAGCGAAAATACAAATTTCAATTTTCCATAACTCACAACGAGTTCCAAATTATGTGGAGTTTATCTCGAAGAACATTTAGATTCCCTTTAGCGGATCGGACCGATACTCGGGCGAGACTTCATAAGAAGATGAAAATTGAGTTTCATATCTAAAACTTGTAGAAAAATAATGAAACAAATATATTTTTTAGCAAACCTAGGAAACACTATATCTAGGGTATATCATAGGTATACATTTTAGTATATTTGATTAACTTGTGTTTATATTGTATTTATTTGATATATATCTTCGAAATTTTTTAAATATTTAGTATTACAAAAATATAATTATATAACAATAATACATAAAGTATGTATTAGATAAAAAACATTATATTCTAAAAAATAAATAAATAAATAACAAACAGTTTTTAAGATTCACAGTAAATAATATATCTTAAGCATATAACTAGTATATTTTAGATATATCTTAAGCATATAATTAATATATTTTAGGTATATCTTAAGTATATACCATAATTAGATGCTTTAGTTTTCTTTGGAGACTTAACACCCTCAATCTTCTTTTTTGAAAAAGTATCATTAACATTCTTTTTTTTTTTTTTTTACTAAGAATCATCATCAAAATTAAGATTAAAATATAAACAAATTCAATAAATCAATGTTTAAATTAAAAAGTTTATTCCTATAATTTATTGGCTCTTTTCACCTACTATATATTATTGGTGAAATAAGCAATTAAGTTGACTTGATGACTGTGCACATAAATTTAATTCAATTTAAAACTATGATATATTTTTATGCAAAAAGAAAAAGAAAAATATAATATAAAGTTTAATTAAATTTAATTATCAAGTTGTTATATTATTAAAATATTTTTTTATGACATAAATGCAACTTACGTATGCCTTAAGCAGTATATAAAACTGCAACATTAAATACATTAAAAAAAATGCAAAAGGAGAAGTAACAGGAAATGGTTTACTTCAAGTTTATTCCGAGTATATAAATGGTATACTCATAGTATATTCTGAGTTTATTAAACTTATATTCAAACTAGCTTATATTAAACATGCTTTTGGTAAATAAAATACTAATATTTATACATTTATACTGAAACAACAAACTTTTTGCATATATACAAATCATCAAAAAAAAAAAAAATTCAAATAAAGAAAATTTACAACTTAGCATATATCTAAGAGAAAATGAAACCTACTTAGCATCAAAGTCAACAATGCTAGTACTAAAACTAATAATAAAACCATAAAACTATTTCTACATCATCAACAATACATCAAGAAAATAAATCACACAATAATCACATTAAGTTTATTCTCCATATCTTTTTTTGCCTATCCACCTCCTTAAGCATGCCACATGATTCAGAATCACAATCAAAATATTCATCTTCTTTGGACTTCGCATAACAGAATAACACAATCGCAAGTCTCATTTGATGTTCCTCAATGCTGAAACCATCAATTGATATTTATTTTATGCAAATAAAATACTCAATATATGAACAAATAAAATTACCACAATCACTACAAAACATAAAAACAAAATAAATTAAAAATAGAAAAATTAATAACATACATAATAATATAAAAAGAAACAAAAATAGAAAATTACTCATTAAACTTGTTGCGGCAAATTCCCAACAATTTCAATATGAAATGGATCAATTGGATTCTTGTTTGCATAAGCTCCAGTAGAAAAATCAATATCATTTTGCACAACATAAAAATCAAGCATAGACAACAAATGTAGCAAAAGAACATTGTATGCTTGAACTTCATCTCTTGCAAGCGAATCATTTTTTTGCACTCCTTAACGGGTTATAAACAAACAAAGTCCTATTATTTTATCAATTTTTCACCTCTCTCTCTATTGTATTTTTTTTGGTAATTTCATCGAACACATTACAGGCGCTTGGTTTCTTTGGTTACATAAGAAGTGTGTTTGATTTTCCCAATCCAAGTAAAATGCAATTGCAATACCAATCAACAAAGCTAATGAGAAAGAAACCAAATAAAATTAAACCACATATTAAACCAAAGCAAATTTTTAATACAATTATTTCATACTGAAGAACCATAATGAACATCCCCACAACTTCAACAACAATATTAATTTGAATGCTAATCATCGAATCCCATATTAGTGGCGGTAACGATGGTAATGAATAAATGATGGGTTTGGAAATTTGAAGACAAATTATGGATTTCAATTGAAGAGAATTCTAGCAAAATTTGAAGAAAAACATGAAATTTGTACCAGCTAGATGTCATTGAAGAAGCCACCATAAGAAAAAGAGAGACGATAACTGTAATAATTCAACAAAGAAAGAAAAGAGAAAGAATGAGTAAAGTAAGTTTAAGTCAATGCTTTTAACAAATAGAGTAAAAAAATAAGTAAAATAGATTGAAAATCGTAAAAAAAATTAAAAAGCAATTAGCAAAATACTAAAACTTTTAAAAGGGGTGTGTAAATGTAAATTATTTAAAACATTAGGTAGATGGTGTAATTTTCTCAAATGTCTTGAATTTGACTAAAAGGCTATTTTGGGCCAATTGGAAGCCAGGGTAAAGTTTAAGAGGGGGGGGGGTTGGATTTGAACCTTTATCGGGTTACCCAGCCCATTTACAGTCAATGACGTTCTTCAGTAACCCGACAAAATCATGCACCGACCCGACCCACTACAACTGATTGGACCCAAATTTCTTAAACCCTAAAATTCCGAATTATATCAGCGCTTGCAGCCCCCCCCACCTCTCTCTCTGCGACTGCTAAGCTCCTTTGCAGCCATGACAAGGAAGATTAAGCACTACAGGCCTCCTGTAAGTTGGCTTTTTAAGTCTCAACAATTTCCGATCCACAAACATTTTCATTTTGGCTTTCTTGTTGATTTTCTCTTGACTATTTTCCAGGGAAAGAAGAAGGAAGGCAACGCCGCCAGGTTCGTCACCAGGTCACAAGCTGTCAAGCAGCTCCAGTGCAGTCTCACTCTCTTCAGGTACTCTTCTCCATTTCTCTATATGCGTTTTAGTGCATGTGTTAGCGTTTATGTTCTAAGTTTTATTTTCTTTTCTTTTCCATCAGTTGGCATTGATATAAGTGACTGATATGAATCGTGATTATGATAGCTTTTTGTGCTGTAATTGTCTTGAAATGAGTCCATTTGATTGCTTGGAAACCAAGAATCGGGATTAAGTTTGAAACTCATGTTGCTTCTATTTGAAAAGAGGAGGTGGAATTAGTGTAGGTTGTGTTGAGTTTAGTGAGGTTTGATGAGTTGGTTTTATATTCTCGAGATCAAATGCTACTATATCTTGTTTTTATCGCCTGTCAGTCTTATGTAAGACTGAGGTCTCAATTTGAATATTAGAGGTCCTAACAAAGTGTCAGATGTCCACCAGTTTATGTAGTTTTCTTTCTTGACTTTTGGCAATCAAATGGAAGTTAACTAAAGAACTAGTCTACGCATTTTCTCTTCAATTGTTTTTTGTTACTCCGGAAGAAGGTAGGATAATTCTGGGAAACTGACCTCATGTTGCCATTGGCTTGGAATTTTTAGGAAACTATGCATTCTCAAAGGAATATTCCCACGGGAGCCGAAAAAGAAGGTGAAAGGAAATCACCACACTTACTATCATTTGAAGGATATTGCATACCTTCAACATGAGCCATTACTTGAGAAGTTTAGAGAAATAAGGGCTTACCAGAAGAAGATAAAGAAAGCTTTGTCAAAGAAGGATAATGATCAGGCGGTTCGTCTTCAATCACGTCAACCTACTCCCAGTTATGACAAGGTCGTTCTACAAAGGTTTGCTAAATCCACAAACTTGCTCACTTGTTCATTTTTTTATGATATCATTTTACAAGTTCATAGGAAGTTCCTCTGATATCTGGTTTTGCCTGGTGTTTTAGGTATCCAAAGTTTGTTGATGCACTCAGAGACTTGGATGATTGCCTCACATTGGTGCACCTGTTTGCAGTATTACCTGCCATAGAAAGGTTGAAAATTGATGTAGAATGTGTCCATAATTGTCGAAGGTGATACATCTTTCACAGATTTATAGTTCTATTATATGCTTTTACAATATGATAATCTTCCATACATATTTTAATGTGATATATATTTATATTTTTTAAATCCTTTTTTAATAGGTTGAGTCATGAATGGCAAGCTTATATTGTCCGCACACATAAATTAAGAAAGGTTTTTGTATCTGTAAAGGGCATATATTATCAGGTAAGACAAATTCATGTTTCTTATTTCCTTTTAACCTGTAATTTTCAATCATGTGGAACTTATGCACTTCTAACCTCTGTAGGCTGAGGTTGAGGGTCAAAAGATCACATGGTTGACCCCTCATGCAATGCAGCAAGTATTACCAGATGATGTCAACTATAGTGTTATGTTAACATTTTTGGAGCTTTACCAGGTCAGATTTCAATTATGCTTGGACTTGGATTTCTTTCTTTCTACTTATCATATTTTGCCTCCTAATTATGGTGCCTCTGATATCTGATTGCTTGTCTTGTGAACTTCACACCATATAAAGAGGAGACTGTGAAATAAAATCATCTAAATACCAGCATTGAAATAAAGCTTTCCTTTTTTCAAGTGGTAATATCCTAGTGATAGGTTATATACACATCAGTAAACTATAAAAAAATGATACAAATACGTTCAAGTGCCATCACTGATTGATCATTGATAACATTCAATGGCTCAACATATGAAATTGGTTGATAAAATTTGCCTCATTTTTAGTCCATCCTTAATTTCACATTTATTTGTAAGTTATTATTGGTGCAGAATCTTCTCGGCTTTGTCAATTTTAGGCTTTATCACTCCATAAATGTGGAGTATCCTCCGATCCTTGACCCTGAACTGGAAGCTTTAGCAGCAGGTATACTTTTTATGATTATGTAGGTTGAAATTTCCATCTTTTCTTTCGAAGTTATATTCAGTTTCAAATGATGCAGGGTTGAACTGTTAATAATAGTTCATGCTTGTTACCTCCATCGTGAATGTTTTATTGTTGAATTCTTCAGGCCTTTATGCACTGTCGAGATACATTGATGCTCACTCTAGTGTGTCCATGGAACAACCTAAAGCTTCCAGTTCATCAACATCAGATCAAGTTGGGGTCCAGGTGGAAGGCACAGAAAGTGAGGAGTCTGATATAAGACTTGCCCAACTTCAGCATCAACTTCCTTCCAATGAACCTGGTGCACTAATGCACCTTGTTCAGGGTGCTGAGGGTGAAGATGAAGATGATCAAGAAACAAAGGAATGTAAGAAGCTGTTTAGGAATATGAAAATTTTCCTGAGTCGTGAGGTGAGATTAATATCTTATTGCTGATATTTTACAATTTTGTGGGTATCATGCATTGAAGTTGGTAGCTTACTTGCTGGAACCTGGATTTGTCAGTGTTGTGGGGATGACAACTGCTTGTGTCAAGGTTGTGGACAAGACTAGTTTAGACAGCCCCATCCTCATGTGTACGCTACTGGTTGTTTAGGCCCCTTTCGTTATCGTTTTCTGATTTTCAAAAACAAAAACAAGATTTTGAAAACCATAATTTGTTGGTTTTAGTTTTTTGTTTTCAAAATATTTCTGAATAAACATGAAAGAAATAAAAAATAATAATTTTTTTAAAAATGTTTTTTAATACTTTTTTTTTTGAAATTTGAAAAAAAAAAACGGAAAACAGAAAACCGCAGTGATACCAAACGCCCCCTTAGATAGTTAATTTCCCTGTATTGGAGTTTCCTAAATTGCCATTCACCCTATAGTTTCCTATCTTGCTTGTTGACGCTAGTATTTATTTGTTTTGAATTCATTGAATATAGTCGCTTCAGAAAGAGTATATATATTATTTGATAGGTTTTTATTTTTAATATTCATTGCTGCTTTCCCTGATATATTCGTTTTTATTTATTATTATTTCAGCTTCTATACGTCTCATTATAGACCCTTTTTTATTATTTCCTTGGCTTTCATACACATCATTATTGACTTTTAATATGGTATCGTCTTACTTGAGATCATCTATATGCTCCTCTACTTTGCAGACTTTGATGCTTTTTTTTTTTTTTTTGAATATGCACAAGTGATTGGCATCTTTGCTTGGTTGAATTTCCTAATCTCAAAATGTCATCTCTTGGTAGAGACTAGCGCCTTTCAAGATATAGCTACTAATTTTTTTTACTGTTCGTAATTTCTCCCTCTCTCTCTATGGGGATGGTGGTGTAGTTGAGGAACTTCTTGCAAAATAAAAAGTCGAGGGCCTATATATATATTCACATGGGGATGCCTGTGTGCCAGATTTGTTTGCGTTCTTCTCAAGTGTCCAAAATATCTTCAAGTTCATCTGATTGATTAGCATTAACTTGGTCTAAAAATTGGATTGTTTACTCATGTGATTGGTTTCTTAGATTAAGGGGATTAATATGGTAATATTTCCATATTCCTGTATGTTTCTGTTATAATATAAGGTGAGCTAATAGTATCTTTGTTCAGGTCCCCCGAGAGTCTTTACTTTTTGTCATTCCTGCTTTTGGTGGTGTTGTTTCTTGGGATGGAGATGGGGCCCCATTTAAGGAAGCTGACCAGAGTATTACTCATCAGGTATGCTATTTAACCCACCTAATGTGTTCATGCACACACACGTGTTTGCTTATGGACATTCACACCCAATCACAAATGTTTTTGTCTTTATGATTTGTGGGGATTTGTTTAAGATAAATTGTGGGTGTTTTTATTTGTGCAGATTGTTGATAGGCCAACCCAAGGTCATACATACCTTTCGAGAGAATATATTCAACCACAGTGGATTTATGATTGCATCAATGCAAGGATAATATTGCCAACTGAGGATTACTTAGTGGGGAGGTAGGTTATCTTTAGGAAATACAAAAAAAATTTCCTTGTTTAGTTGTCCCACACTTGCCTATCCTTTGTTTCTTTGGCTCTATTATTATTAAATGATGAATTGGAGCTTCAGATGCAATATTTTGCAGTAGGTTGCATGCTTATAATATTCTCAATTGGATTTCTGTGGGCATTCTAATCTGCTGCTATTGACCACTCAAATCATTTATCAATCTTTTAACACTATATACAGTTCATCCACTATTGATTTATGATTGTCTAATCGCAAGGATCAATTCCCAGCTAATAATTACCTAGTGGTAAGGTAATTATAGGAAATGCAAAATCATTTTGCATTGTTTATGTCTCTAGCAGTTACCCATGCTTTGTTTCTGAGTCATTTTTCTATTATTAAATATGATGAATTGAGGTTTCAATTGCTATAATTTGCAATTGGGTGCATCTCTATGATAAGTCCTAGGAAAACTTTTTGTAGGTGTCTACATCTGCTGGTATCAATGATTCAATATACCTATCATTTCCATCTTTAAGGTGAATTTTAAGACATGGTTTACGATTTCAATGAACTAATAAAGCGAGATGTTAGTTTGTAAGAATCATAGGGGAAAAGCGAAAAAAGAAAAGTAGATGAAATTGAAGGTTTTGATGAGCTTGATTGTTAATTCATCATAAAAAGAATGCAGTGCTGGCACATAGTAAAGGATTCAAAAAGAATGAGTTGAAGGGGTTTACTTTGATTGAAGTAAATTGAATCATTGCTTTTGGTTTTTGTTGGTGGTTCTCTGAAAAGCTGTTTGCATTGTTAGTTTAAGTTTGCATCAGGCTCTTTGTTGCTCGTGCAGTTGTGGTTGTGGTCTTTTGCTTATCCTTTTGTGTTTTACTATAGTGTACTTGGGATGGAACCTTTTGTGAGTTTGCTTTCTTTTGCCTATCTGGGAAAAAATTGTTCTCTTGATGTAACATTATGGTTCTGTCAACAGGATTCCTCCACCACACCTGTCACCTTTTGTGGATAACGAGACAGAAGGTTATGTTCCTGACTATGCAGAGACCATCAAACGTTTGCAGTCTGCTGCCAGAAATGAAGTCCTTCCAATTACAGGAATGGGAAAGGAAGATTTAGACAATCCTCAGAATTTGTTGGTTGAAGGTTACATCAGTCGAACAGAGGCTATTGAAGCTGCTGAGAGGAAGCAGAAGGTATGTAGTAATTGAATATTGATTATGCTTTGGCAAAAAAAATTGAATATTGATTATGCAGTAGTAACCTGATTGAAACACTTCTTGCTTGCTCGAGTATGTGTGCTTGTGTGCGATTTTTAGTCAGTAACTGATCTGCACCGTGTTTGTAACTTTCCCCTATCTGCACATCCTCCCAGCCCCACTCCCAACAAGGTTTAAACCTAGACCTCTAATTTGTATAGTTTACATTTGAGAATCATTTTTTCATGAACATTATTATTATTATTATTATTTCATCTGCATCTGGTTTCTCAAGTCCTTGTTGACCTGAATGCATTTTGGACATTGCAGATGGAAGCTCTTGAGAAGCAATATCGTGAAGAGCTAAAAATGGAACTTCAGGGTACTGAGTCTTCACCCGTGTCAAAGAAAATTAAGCAGAGCTCTGTTGAGGACATGCCGGCTAGGGAAGAGCATCTCCCTGGTTTGCAGCAGGTTGCTGAGGATGCTGAAAACAGGGACATCTTAACTATGTCACGTAAAAAGAGGGGCCTTTATGAAGCTATTAAGGTGATTTTAATTATCTCATTATGCCACTTTTCCTCTTTTATGACATTATATTGTTGTTTTAGTGCTGTGCTGTACTGTACATGTATATGCTATCAATACAAAAATTTATTTATGCCGTTGAAAGGGTTCTACTCTTGATTCTATTAGTAAAAAGCGTGATCTATAGATGTTTTGGTGCATGAGATGACGAGTATAGGATTTTCTGGCAGTTTTAACCAAAAAAACTGAAGGTTGTATCATTCAGTACTGATATTGTTAATCATTTCCCTTTGTATCTCTCAGAAATATATAGTGCATTTAGGCATTATTTACTAGGTTTGGACTTTGATAACAATTTTTGTTGAAGATTTATAGTGCAATCTTAAGATATCTCACAAAATGCAACAATTTTACTGATTTATGAATGCGTTTCTTATCCAGAAAAACAAAGAACGGAAGAATGCTCGCATTGATAAACTCAAGGAGCGGAAGAAAGCTATCGAAACAAAGAAATCTCAGAAGAATTGAAGAGTTTGATACATTTTCTTACTTTGAAGTTTCTGGCTTACCAAATTGTATAACCTTCATTAATTAGCTAGTTGATGTGCGTCTGGCCATGTAAACTTAAAACTGCAGCATGTATTCAATTGACTTTGCCAATTAGAGTTGTAATTGGCTTAAATTTTGTTAAAATATGTGCATTTTTATTTTTATTTTTTTTTTGAATATGACGTGCATAAATTTCACATTTTTTGTTGCACTGTTCTTTAAGAATTGAATTCTCGCGAAGAAAGAAATACTTCATCTGTTCTATTTTGATAGAGCTTTTTTCCTTTTTTGGATGTTAAAAAATTTAGACTGCTTTTTTTTTTTTTATTAATTAGTTTAGTAGTAAATCGTAAGAAAATGCCCTTATTAAATGATATGAATATCATCGCTCAAAATTAAATTAAATTAAATTTTCACTCATTAACTTTTGACCATAAAGTAAATTAACATGAGTATTTTAGGAAGAAAACGGTAAAAATTAAAAAAAATTACTTTCTTAATCTTCGTATATTTACAAAGTAGTCTATTAAAGTGAGACGGTGAGACAGAGGAAGTATAAAAATTGAGCATGTTATGGCTGCCTTAAATGATTACATTTTAAATTGAATTTGTGTAGGAATTTTATGCAAGGCGTAAATTAACATTGAATTTATGTCTTATTTTCTTAATTATTTTTAAAGACTAGGATATAAATTATGATTAAGTTTTGTCTATGTTAGGTGCATACATCAATTCAATAAGATAAAAACAAATGAAGTAAAAAAAAATATTGGTATTTTTTCACTTGACAAAAAATAGACAAAAGAGTAATATTAACTAAAATATCTTATCACTCATTAATTTAGTGTATAAGATAAATTTATACACTTGATATATATAAAAATTTTCCTACAAATTATAATGGTGTTTGTGTGATTTGATTAAAGTCAAATTTAATTAACTTGAATTCTTCTAAAATTTAATTTAAGATGACTTTATTAAATAGAAATAATGAAATTTTATAATTTAATTTCTTTTCAAATATGTTGATAAACAATATATATATATATATATATTTAAAATATATATACACACATAAAGTCATAAAAGAAATACGTACACATTTTAAATAGGGTAAAAATTAGATAATCTTGATAAAATTATTAGATACATTTAACCAAGTCCTCAAAGTCAAAAGAGCTTAATTAATTCATGATTTATATTTAATATTTTGTTTCATTTTTCTTTGCTTTTATTTTTTTGAGAAATTTAGTAAATATCCAACCATAAAACTATAAAAAAAGAGAATGAGAGAAATATACTAAATCAGAATTTTACATGGTTTATTTATTTAAGTAATTTGTTCTTATAGATCCTTTGGAATATTTCTATCATTAGGGGTTATTTCTTCTTAATTTTAGACATTTTAAATTACCGAAATTAACAATTTATTTTACAAATTAAAAAAATAAAAGCATATAATTATAAGTACAAAAAAATACACGTTATTATTGGAGTATTGGAAATTAATTAAAAGATTAAAAATGAAAAATAATTAGAGATGTACCGTATTGGTAGAAAATGAAAAAAATAATAATAATGCAGAATTCTTCCTGTTTGCCCCGTCTCTGGCTCGGTTTTTAAAGAAGGAGAATATATGGTACGACGTCGTTTATGCGTTTATTTTGGAGAGTATGCGGTTCTCGTGACGCGGATGATAATCTCGTCGTATAATATTATGGAAGGCATTATCTTAAAACGACAAATTTTTGTATGCGTTTGTATAAAAAATTATTTGTGAGTGCGGGATGAACTAATAATAATATTAAAATACAATTATAGCTATATCTTACCATAGTATATCAAAATAAAACTTTTTGTTATTTCAAATCACAAAAATTATTTATAAATGAATATATATTAATTTTTTTAAATATATAAAAAAGTTAAAGAAAAAGTTATATTTAATTTTATTACGAAATTTAATTTTAATCATATTCATTAAAAAAAAAAATTTCATAATAGCTGTAAAATTAAAAAAAATAAAAATAAAAGTCAACACTCTATATAAAAATAAGTATATTTTTTACTTTTTTACTAATCAATGATACAAATTAAAAATAATTGATAATATTTAAAAATATAAAAATTATAACATTTCTTATTTCATAAAATTTTATGGATAAAAATTTTATTAATGATAAAATTTGTAAATTAAATTTAATATAAATAATTATAATTATAAATTTTTATAAAAATTATTAATTTAATATAAAAACTAATTATATTAATTTTTTTTTTAAGAAACTAATTATATTAATTTTTAACAATTATCTTTATATTAAATTACATATTTATATTTTATTTATAATAATTTAAATTTCTTATAGAAATTATTTTACAAAATTTTTGTGATATCTTATAATAATTTATAATTATAAATTTTAGTATCTTTAAATTTAGCAAGTATCTGACAAAAAAAAAAAAAAAAAAAAAAGGGAAAGTAGAAATTATATTAATAATTATAAAATTATAATTACAAATTCCGCTCAAATTACTCGAGCTCTAGCTCTGCGATTGAATTCGAGCATTTCATTAGTGGAGGTCGAGTATCTCGACTTGTTTACATCCTATGTGATTAGTAATGAACATTATGGAGATCGATTGCATGATTTTGTTCAATAGGCGACAAATGATGAATATTATTTTCGCTGATTTTGCATTGGAATCTTTTGTAAGTTCTTATTTCTTAATCTTTTCTCTGCGTGATTTTGATTGGGTTTTCTGTTTTTACATTTTCTTGTTCTTATATATAATTATTACTGAGTTTGTTGTAATTGTTGTTTTCCCCAATCTTTAAAAATTTGTGGGTTTTGTTGAATTTATTTATAATCTGAAATTTGCAAAATCAAGTTGTAAACTTGTAATGCACTAACAATAATGGTATATTCAACTCACTATATACAAGATTCAAAATTTGAATTTATACAAGCTAACTATATATATACAGTTATACACATATGACACATCACACCTCAAACCTTAATAGTATAATAAAAAAATTGAATGAAAACAAGCAATTGAACAAATGGGTTTGTGTATTTATGCAACCATTTAGCTGTTATTAGTTGCTGATATTCACCTATAATTTTGTGCTTCATTTTGGTGAATGTTGTTTTGGATGAGATGACTTACCAGTAATGGCTTTCTTTACTTTGGAAATTGAATGCTTTACCTTTGATCCAACACCTGATAGTATGTTATGAGACTTTTTGTGCACAACTTTAATGTCTATGTCTCTTGAGGCTTCTACAATTACTGGTGCATCAAAGCCTGAGTCATTCTTTTTTTGCTCATCTCCTTCCTCTTCTTCTTCTTCTACTTCTTCGTCCGATTTTGCCTTTTCTGTTTGTTTTTCAGTCTGTTTTTCAACTTTCATTTCTTCTTTGCTTGCCATTGGTCCTTTCTCTTCAGTCAATTCTCTAGCTACTTGCCTTTCTCTTGTGGATCTCTGCATCATGTGAAATAATGAAATCTTGGCTGAATCCTTTGATGTGGTCTCTTGGATTGCTTTTCCATCTTTCTCATCCACAATATTCTCTGCTCCATGTTCAAGTCTTTTTACTTCTGGAGTGACAACTGTAGCATATGCTGGTTGTGAACCTTCTGCTTCAGTTACTTGTGTGGTTGCCACAATTGGTTCCTGCTGCACCTGTGGAGCATCTTTCTTGCCAGTTGAAATCATTTTCTCTGGTTCTACTTCTCTCGATATTTGGTTTTCCAAAGTTCCATCAGAGGTTTTCTCTTCCTGATGAATGCCCGGTGTGATTTCTGCAGGGTGTACTGCACTTTCTTTTTGTGATGTCTCAACAACCAAGTCCTGATAAGATAAAATATGAAGATGCTTAATTTGAAATTTCACATGGACTTTTTTTTTTCTTTCTAGATCCATATTGATCTTTAGGTTCTATTTGGTTCTTCAAAAGAATGAGGAAGATGAGAAATTGTTTCATAGAATTCAGAAATGGAATGTTTTCTTAAGAATTGTGACATCTCATCAGAGAAGATGATCTTGTCGCATGAATTGCAGAATAGATGGAGTTTTTAAATAAATGTATTTATTTTGTATATTGTTTCATTTTTTGTGTGAAAATTAATGGGGGCAAGACTGGTCTCCTTTATGGGAGGGGGCTAAATATAATCTAACCTTTTCTGTTGCAATTGTGGCTTCTGTTCCGCCATCTCCAGATATTGTCTCATCACCCTGATTTTTAATATTTATTTTTGCTCCTGCCTTATCTAAATTTTCTCCCCCTGTTTCATCTGGAAAATGGTCAGTGATAGTCTCATTCTCAACAACTTGGTAAAGGTTCTTATCCGTTTCTTTTTCTGTGCTGATCTGTTTTGCAGTTGTCACACTTCCATCAGTATTTTCAATTTCCTTGCATAGCTGCATTTTGGACAAAAAAGGTTTCAACTTTATAGTAATAAAGAAGTTAGGAAATACACGTAAATCAAGTTCAGTACTGTAGTCTTACCTCTTCCGTTTGAAGTTCCCTTGCTAACTCTTTATCTCCCAGAATTTCTTCATCCTTTTTCTCATGTTCTTGGTAGATCTCTTGTGTTGCTTGTTCACTTGAGATGTTGTAGAAAACATCTCGGTGAGGGCTCTCAACTGTTTCTTTTTCTATGCTGATCCGTTTTGCAATTGTCTCACTTGCATCAGCATTTTCTATTTCCTTGCATAGCTGAATTATATAAAAAAAAAAAGATTCAACTTTATAGTAATGAAGAAGTTAGGAAATACATATAAATATAGTTCAGTAGAAGTAGCCTTACCTCTTCAGGTTGAATTTCCTTTGCTAGTATTTTATCTCCCAGAATTTCTTCATCCTTTATCTCATGATCTTGGTGGATCTCTTTGGTCACTTCTTCACTTGAAATTTTATCAACATCATCTTGGTGAAGGCTCTCAACTGTTACTTTCTCTATGCTGAACTGTTTTGCAATTATCTCACTTGCATCGGCATTTTCAATTTCCTTGCATTTCTGTGTTTTAGAAGCGATTCAACTTTATAGTGATAAAGAAGTTAGGAAATACATATAAATAAAGTTCAGTATTCTTAGCCTTACCTCTTCAGGTTGAATCTCCCTTGCTAGCATTTTATCTCCCAGAATTTCTTCTTCCTTTATCTCATGTTCTTGGTGGATCTCTTTAGTTGCTTCTTCACATGAGATATTGTCAACAATAGCTTGGTGAAGGCTCTCAACTGTTCCTTTCTCTATGCTGATCTGTTTTTCAATTGTCTCACTTGCAGTGGCATTTTCCATTTCCTTGCATACCTGTGTTTTAGATAAAAAGGGAATTAAACATTATAGTAATGAAGAAGTTAGGAGACACATATAAATAAAGTTCAGAACTTGTAGTCTTACTGCTTCATTTTGAATTTCCTTTGCTGACACCTTATCTCCTACACTTTCTTCACTCTTTATCTCATGTTCCTGGTGGATCTCTTTAGTTGCTTCTTCGCTTGAGATATTGTCGACAACAGCTTGGTAAAGGTTCTCAACTGTTCCTTTTTCTGTACTGATCTGTTTTTCAAATGTCTCACTTGTATCAGTCTTTTGAATTTACTTGCATAATTGTATTTTAGATAAAAAAAAAGATTCAACTTTACAGTAGTGAAGAAATTAGGAAATAAATACAAATACTTAATAGTCTTACTGCTTCATTTTGTATTTCCTTTGCCAAAATCTCATGTTCTTGGTGGCTTTCTTTAGTTGTCTCTTCACCAAGGATTATTTCCTGAAAATTCTTGGCATCATCCTTTTTCTCCATTATCTGTTTTTTTCCCCCTCAGTTAGCAGTTATCAAATGTTTTAACACTTGGCAGAAGCAAAAGAAAAAGGGAAGATAAGGAAAAAAAAAAGCATGCAATACTGAAAGTTTTGTTTGATGCTCTATCTGACCTGTTCATTCATGACTTCATTATGCATGTTTTCAGTTGCATTAGTTGTTTCCTCGCTTTGATTTTCTTCAGCCATCAAAGCCATAGTTGCTGCCTCTAAATGCTCTTCCTTGATTCCTGTTTCTTCTGTTTCAATGAGGACTTCATGACCATGAACTTCTGACAGAGATTCAGAAGCCTCTTCATTTGTCTCAGTCTTGAGATTGGAGATCTTTTCAAAAGGTCCTGTGATTTCTGAGATTTTCTCACTTTCTTGAGGACATTCTGCATCTCCCATCTCATGATCATGTTGATGCTGCAATTTTAAAGGTTCATCTAGATTCCCATCTTCTGCCTCGTGATGTACTTCCTCTGGACTTTCCCGTATATCAGTGTCAAGCTGAAGCTCTAATTGGGAGGGATTAAGCTCCCTAGACTCTCCCTTTTGCATGGATGCCTCTTCTACAGTTTTTGGTGCATTTTCTGGCACTTCCACATTTATTGTGTTTTCTTTTATGCTCTCAGCTGTGGTTGAAGTGCCAACCTCTTGGTCTTTGGAAAGCAATACAACTGGTGATGTTTGATTTTCCTCTTCCGATTTCTCTGTTGGTAGAGGCTGATTGGAAGTAATTTCGTCATCTGCTACTGCTTTATTGACTTGAGAACTGGACTTGAGTGCTAATTCAGAAACTTCTTTAATTTCTTCTTCAGTGCTATCTATATCCCCATCTCTACCCTTATGTATTTCATTCTGGGCATCTTTATCAATTTGAAACTCTAACAGGGACACTTCAAGCTCCCTGGAATCTTCGTTTTGGAGGAATACTTCTTCCATTACTTTTGACTTATCTTCCAGCACTTCCATTTCCTCCTTGTTCTCTTCTATGCTCTCAATTTTGGCTGACATTCCAACCTCCTGTTCCTTTGAAAGTAGTGCAGAGGACAGTAACGGGTTCTGCTCTTCTGATTTTTCCACAGGATTGGTTTGAACAGAACTAGTTCCATCTTCCTTAGCTACTCCTTTGTCTTCTGAACTACACATTGATTTGCATACAAAAGCTTCTTTCTTTTCATCAATTTCTACTGAAGTCCCACTTGCTACTTTTGGTGCTTCCTTTGGACTCTCTTCTGTATCTTTATTCAGTTCAAGGTCTAATTGGAAGACCTTGAACTCCTCAGATGCTTCCTTTTGCAAGCAAACCTCTTCATTTGTTTTTGGTTCATCTTCAAGCAATTCCCCTTCCTTTATGTTCTCTGCCATTTTCTCAATTTTAGTTGTACTCCCAAGTTCATGTTCCTTGGAAAGTAATGCAACGGATTCTGTTTGATGTTGCTCTTCTGATTTTTCCTCTGGGAGAGTTTGATCATCAGCGACTTTGTGTTCTGTAGCTGATTTTGATGCTGTTTCGGCAGCTTTCTTTACTTCTTCAGTTTCATCTAGGGTTTCTTCTTTCTCCTCGTGCTTTTCATTTGAACTGTCTGGCATGCTTTCCCTGACTTGAAGCCCCAGTTGCGAAACTTCAAGCTCCCTGGAATTTTCTTTTTGCAAGCATATGTCTTCTGCTGTTTTTAATGCAGATGAATTTTCTACAGTTTCCCCCTTTGTTATTATCACTTTCTCCATGTTCTCTTGTACATTATCAATTGTGGCTTCAGTTCCATAATCCTCTTCTTTGCAAGGCATTGATAGAGATGGTGTTTCATGTTCTTCTGCTATCTCTTCTGGGAGAGTCTGATCTCTAGCAACTTCAGTTTCAGAAACTGTTTCATCAGCTCGACTCCTATTTACAATTTCAGAATCTTCTCTGATTTCTTCCCTAACTTCACCTGTCTGCAGGTGTTCCATACCATAACTTTTGGATTCATAAACAAAGGTGTTTCCTTCAAGTGCAATACTTCCTTGTTGACTTGCCTCAGGTTTATCTGCATGTGGATTGCTTTTATCTGAGGGGATGTTAGAATCCTGCTCTTGCTTGTCATCCCTCAGAACTTCCTCCAAGCTAGGCTCAGCTGTTATCTCTGTCACAGTTGTTGCCTTTATTTTGTTGTAACAACTATCTGCATCCTCTATGATCTCCTCCTTAAGAATTTCTTCTGACTCATTAGTTGGCACAATGGCTGAGAGTCCTACAATCTTTTCACTACCTTCATCTTTCACTTTTCTTTCTTCATTTTCTTTTGCAGTTAATGTCTCTTGTTCCAAGGTTTGTGCCGCTTGAACCTCTGAGCTTTCTATTTCTGTTTCTTCATTGGAGTCTGTTGCTTTAAGGTATTCAGTAGATACAGGGCTAGATTCTTTCACCTGATTAAGATTAAGATTCAAACTAATGTTTATAATAAATTAAAGTGGCGGAATATTCAAAATATGTCAGATAGTAATATGTTAAGCTGACCTCATCAACTCCTCCATCTTCAGTGGATACAGTGTGAAGTTCCTTTATGTCATTCTCTTCCTTGTTGAAGTGTTTGACAATTTCATCATCATCATGTTTCTCAACTTCTTTGCATACCTGATAAAGAAGCATACAATAAAAAAACTGAACGTAGGAGATATTCAGGGGAAGTTACTTATGCTTAACACTGAGCTTATTTTCTGACCTTTTCAGTTAAGATGGCAGCCCTTATAGTCTCGTCTGCATTTTGTGTTTCTTCAAGTTTATCTTCAACCTCCAACTTTGGTTCAGTTTTCTCTTCCATCTCTTGCTGATTTTCTTGAGATTCTTGGGATCTTTGTTCGACAGATTCAGGAATCCTATTTTCCTCAACTGTATTTGGGTTGGTTTCATGGATTGTTTCATTGCTTTGATCTCTTGTCAATGTTTCAGAAGCAGGCTTCTTACTAGACTCGGCTGATTCAAAATTCTGTCATACACTAACACTTATTAGAAGGCTAAATGTGGTCACAAAATATTATACAATTAAGGAACTCACACTATTTGGCATAGCATATGAGCACTCAAGTTGGTCAAGTGGAATGTTTCAGTGATGCCTGTTTCATATACTTGAGCAATATCTTAATTACTGATTAGTGGAATTAAGAAAAGTAAGGAATTTTCATTAGCAGTATCTTAGTTTCTAATCAGTGGAATTAAGGAAAGTGAGGAAAATTATATGACCACTATATTTTTTATCACATTATGTTATGCCTTTTTGAGGGATCCATTAAGTCATTTGCATCATTACGGATACAGAAAAATGAATTCACTAATGTTTATTTAATTTGTTGCGAGGTCAGGCAAAAGTGAAAAATAATTATGCCTTTCTGACCTGTTCTTTATGAATTCCATTGTTTTTGGTCTCACTATCCTCAAGCCTTTGTTTCTGGTATCCTGCTTCAAGTTCAGCTGCTTCTTTTTCTACTGCATCATCTTTCTCTAAGATAGCTTCAGGTTTCTGAGCAGAATCCTCTTCTTCCTGGATAGCCTCTTTCGTGTCTGCATTAATTGTTTCAATACACTTGAAGTACTCGTCTCCTACATTTGATGGCTCTTCATCTTCTGAGATTTTTGACTTGCAAGTATCTCCTTGATCAACTGGATCTCTTGTTTCTTCAGTCTTCAACACTTCGGCATCTTCTGTTTTAGAGGTAATTTGTTCATTGTGTAGCTCAAGATCCTGATGCAGGTCCTCACTCTGGTAAGACCCAGATTCTATTCCAGTGTCAACAGAATCCAATTCAGAGACCCCCTCTTTAATTGTGATCTTATCCTCATCATGCATAGGTTCTTTTGCTTGAGAAATCTGGTCAATTTCTATGTTTCCATCTTCTGTTGGATGTTCTGCTGAACTCTCATCTATTGGCTGGCTTTCTTCATTGGTTATGAGCTCAGAATCTTTTGATGACATTTTAGCACATTCCATCAGGTTAACATCTAATATTTTGCCTGAAGCTGTCTCACTAATAATCACCTTGTTTTGATCATTACTTCCCGCAATAAGAGCTTCATTTTGGAGTTCATGCTTTACTTCTTCTTCAGCTTCATCTGCTTCTGCTGAAATCTCATGGTACCTCATCTCAACCAAGTTCGAAGCGTCATCTCGCAGGGCACCAATATCCACACTGTCTAGTGTAGTTTCCTTTGTGTCCCCTGTTACTGGTTCCTTATCATGAGTTTCAGGACCAAAGCTTTCTAATTGCCTGTTATCTTCTTTTACCTCATAACTACTTGCTGCAATCTGTTCTGTGGATTCTGAATCGAAGCCCTTTATCTGTTAAACACATGAATCCATAAATATGCAACTAAGAAAGGATAGCTGAAACATAAGAATTGGAGAAATTCAAAATCTGACCTCTTCTTTTAACTTGATTGTATCACTTTCATCTTCTTTTTGCTTCTGTAGAGGATCTTCTTCATCTATCCCTCTTACATGAACCTCAGAATTTTCCTCAACTGCACTGCCTTCTTCTGTGATCTGTTTTCCAACATCCTCATCCTCCTTGGCAGATTGAATAATCTTGTGCATCTATGTGAATGGATGAGATTTTAATTGCAGTAGAAGAGAAAAGGAGAAATATATTGCAAAAAAAGAAAAAGAGAATTCATGCTAGAAAAGTTCAGAATGGAATCTCATGCATCTATGTGAGTTATTGAGTTCTTAATTGAAATAAAAGAGAGAAGAGAAATATATTTTTACATAAAAATGAGAGTTCATGCTGGAAAAGTCCACAATTGAGTTCCTAGCCATAACATTCAGTATACCTCTTTTTGTGGCATTACTACTCTCATATCATCCGCAATTACTATAGTGGGTTCTGTATACTGGTCCCTCAGAATATTCACCTCCACTGGAACTTGTTTTTCAGTTTCCTTAACTATACTGCTTAGCTCAAGTTCTGGCATCTGTCCAAGAGATGAAATTTTACATGTTGAATATGGATTATAAGGATGCCAATAGGAAACAGAAAGATGAAAGTCAACTTGTCTAGCCAACCTCCATGTTTGGTTTCTCTTCTTCTTTGTCTTCTCTATAGATTAGAGCTGTTTCTTCTCCAGTAGATTGTGGTGAGATGTCTGTAGTGGTGAGTGCTTCCACTGTGGTGTCTTTTTCGGTGGCTTCACTCGAGCAAGCAGTCGCAATATCACTACATACCTGTATGACATAAGAGGTTTCAGCTATTTTAACTGTAATAATGCAAAGAGGAGAATAAGAGAAAATATTCAGATTAAGCAAAGATTCAAGTATTAAATTGGACCTCTTCAATGTCTTCCTTCTTTATTTCCTCTTCTGTGTTCTCACTTGTATGTTTGCCCTCTAACTTCTCTACAGAATCCAATCCATGTGTCTTTTCAATTATTTCTGCTTGCCTTTCACTTGTTATTGACTTTGCCTCCAAAAGTTCACTCTCCACACCTATGTTTACATCTGATGTTTCTGCATCTGGTTTGAGATCCTACGTCACATATAAGATTATTGTATCATTAGCTTAACTTCTGTTGAGAGAAATTGATTACTTTAGTGAGAGAAAAGATGGGAAATACTCTATTTTGACAGATCTTTTTTAATTACTACCTCTGTGGTTGGAACTTTTTTGACTTCACTCTCAGTATCTTCATTTCCTTCTTCATTCTTTTCTTTCTCTACAGTTTCTCCAGCATTCTGGATGGCTTCAACCTCTTTTATGATTATAATGTCGTTGGCCTTATTGCGCAACATGCCTGCCTCAGTTTCTGCAGTGTTCATATTTGATGATTTTTCAAGTTCTTCTGGTTCATTTTTCTGCAATTCCAGCTCTATGTTTTCTCCACCCTGTGATGTGTCCTTCTCACTGTTATTGATAACCTCTGATAACTCAGTATTTTTGTCATCATCTTTATGAGCTTTGACCGCAGATCCATTGTCTTCTTTCTTCTCCTCTGTCAAGGCTTCAGCTGGATTCATGTCCTTACCCTTACCTTGGAGGCTTTCCTCTTCTTGCATTGGTGCTGTTGGATAAGGTGCATTGTGGCTTTCATTATTTTGACTTATCTCAATTGGAATGCTCTGGCATGTTTTATTTGTCATGGACTCCACACAAATCTGCAAATTAAACTAAGTTTCTAGTCAACAAATGAGACTAAAAGCAAATATTTGTTAGAAGCTATCATGTTTTAAGTGTCAGACTAACCTCTTTGTTGCATATTTCAAAATTAATTTCATCATTGCGGAAGTTCTTAACTATTCCTTGTTCATATATGATATGTTCCTTGGCACCATCTTCTTCTTTAGGTATTTCTGGCTCCTTGGCATTGTTTTGATGAATATCAACTATCTCTTCTTCAAGGTTTTTGGCCACTTCACTCAAAGCACCTGCCTCAGTTTTTGCTGATAGTACAGTAATTGGTTGTTCAAGATTTTCTCCTGGTTCAGTCTTTTGCAATATTTGTTCTAAATCTTCTTCACCCTTCAATTTCTCCTCCTCACTTTGCTCTTTATTCTCTTCATCTGTTTTAATAGAACCATTCTCATCTTTTTCATCCATGGGTGAAGGTTCTGGTGGAGTTAGGGTAACACTTTGCAGACATTCTTGTTCTCTTACCAGCGAAGCTTGAAGAGCTGAGCTGAGGCTTTCATCAGTCTGATTCATTTCAGGGGAAAAACTATCCGTTATTTTGGATTCTTCCATGTCACTGTCCTTGTTATCCTCTTCTAGTCTAGTATTGTTGTCATTGTCTTCAACCACTTTGACTGAAGAGCCATCTTCCATTTTCTCCTCTAGTGAAGCTTGTACTACAATGTTCTTACCTTCATTCTCTAGACTTTCCACTTCTTTTACCAGTGACGTAGGAATAGTTTCACTTGTATCATTCTGATTTGTCTCATGTTCAATGCTCTCACCTGTTCCTGCTGCCTTGGACTCCTCAAAAATCTGCATAAGGAACTCAATTTTTTTAGTCAACAAACAAGACTGAAATAGAGAGTAAGCTAGTTTAGAGTTTCATGCTAACCTCTGTGTTTGATTTCTCAGCACTGTTATCATCATTCTGGTTGTTCTTAACGGAATCTTGTGCAATAGATTCCTGTGAGAGGCTTTTAATATTGGTCTCTTGTATGATCTCTTCTTTTGCCATTTCTGCCTCTCTTTCATTGTCTTTGGGGCTTTCAACTCTCTCTTCTACAGTCTTATCATCTGTTCCACTTGAAGCACTTTCGTCAACTTCTGCAGATATCAAATTCAATGGTTGTTCAATATTTTCCACGGCTTCATTCTTCTGACATATTTGTTCCAAATTGTTTTCACCCTTCAATATCTCCTCATTGTGCTCCTCAACCTCTGCTAGCCCAGCATAATTCTCTTTGTATTCATCCTTTTTTACAGGAGATTCATCCCCATAAATTTCCTCTGCTAATGAAGCCTCACTTTGCAAATTTTCTTGTTCTTTATCCAATGAACATTGAAGAATTGAGTTGGGGCTTTCATCATTTTGTTTTGCCTCATTTGTGATGCTATTGACAGTTCCAGTTGTTATCTGCATAAGAAATTAACTTTTTCAGTTGACAAACAAGTAAAGCTAGGTTTAGTGAAGACCAATAATGTGTTTGGTTTCACTCTGACCTCTCTGCTGTTGGAAATGTCAATGTTCTTTTCTTCATCTTGGAAATTCTTAACTAGGCCTTCTTCAACAGTTTTTTGTGAGATGCTTTCATTGCCATAGCCTCCTATGATTGGTCCTCTAGTGTCCTCTCCTTTAGATATTTCCACCTCCTTTTCAATCTGTTCAGAGCTCTCAGTAGTCTCTTCATTAATTACTTCTGTTGAAAGATGCTCAACTCTGTCTTTTATGTTCTGTTCATCACTGACCTCACTGATGCTTGTGGTCTTAGGTGCATAATGTACTTGTATTAATATATATGGCTTGATGATTATAAAAAGGGAGTTTTAAAAAATTAAACAAAATGAAATTCACTCTCTGTCAATGCTTGTGTTCAGAGTAAAATCATACCTTTTCATTTACAATACTTGTGATCTTTTCATCATCTTCTCCATCTTTCAATGTTGTTTCTTCTTTCTGCAGACTTGCTGCTTCAAAGTTTTGCTCAACTGTCTCATGAAGAAAGGTTTCACTGCAGACTTTATCTGAGGCTGCTTCTTCAGTATCACTTTTTTCAGTGCCATCACCTGCAGCCGATGTACCAAGACCATCATTCTCTCTTTCCATCACACATACAGGTTTGTCTACAATTATAGCATTTTGCAAATACATGGATTTTAAGATATAAGGAGCAGTAATAGCACTGTCTTCAAAAACTTAAGTGCTTATGTGGAATTAAACGATTTCGCAGAGAAGGTGCTAAAAATGATTGTATACCATGATCTTGTGTAAACTATTAAGTTCATTTTTATGAATTGCATGGTACTAGGAACAAAAGGAATTGCACATTTGACTGTTGATGCTCATTATATTTGATATCCCTCTCTCATCTGGGAGACAATGTGATTGTGAAGGATGGCTTTAATGCATTTGTAGGACATATCTACATGGCTTATATGTTTCATTAATACAGATGTGTTGGAAGTATTAACATGTGATCTATAATTTTATAGTTCTACAAAGTATGCTTTAACTCCAACAAGGTTACGAGTTGAAAGTACTCACTTGTTTCCAATTTATGCATCTCTGTCTCACAAGCTTCTTCCTTTTGTATATCTTCTTCTCTGATCATCTCAACCTCCTTTATCTCAAATTTTTCTTCGGAGTTTGATTTTTGAACCTTTTCCAATTTCTCAATCTCATTTTCACTTGTTTCTAAGCTTAGTTCTGTAATTACTTCTCTTTTGGCTAATGGAAGTTCTGAATTGTTCTTTGTGCTTTCACATGCTTGAGAGTTATTTTCATCATGCTTTTCCCCATCCCTAGTTGCTGCATTTGCTTCATTAACTTGGTCTTGAGGTTCAAAGTCGAAGACTTCTTGCAACAGTTCAACTTGTGTTGGTACTGGTTCTTGTTCCAATAAATGACTAACATTTAACTCATCTACATTCTTGTTTGGGATCTCAACTTCTGCAACTTCAATTTTATCATTTGGCTCTATTGGTGGGAGATTCTGCAACATGAGAATTTGTGAAACTTTTATGATAAGTTTATCATTGTTTATGTTGTAGAACTCAATTTGACGATGTGTAGAGTGTGCATTAAAAATAATAAAACTTTGGAATTGAAAAAAGTTCCAAGACAAATATTGTTCTAACCTCTACTTTTGGAATTCCATGGTCTTTGATAGGATCAATATCTACAGATTTCTCTTCTTCATTAACTTGGTCTTGAGGTTCAAAGTTAGACACTTCTCGCAACTCTTCACCTTGCACCAATATAGTTTCTTGTTCCACTGAATGAGCCACATTTAACTCATCTACATTCTTCTGGATCTCGACTTTTTCAATTTCAATAAACTCATTCGGTGATGTTGGTGGGAGGTTCTGCAACCAGAAAAGAGTTTGAAACGCTTTGGTTATACAATTTTCAATTTTGATGCTACAGTATTCACTTTAACCATGATGTATAAAGGACCTAATACTGATAAATAAAACTTTGGAATTGAAAAAGCTTCAAGACTAATTTTTTTTAACCTCCTCTTTTGGAATTTCATCTTCTTTGACAACATCAATGTCTATAGATTTCTCTTCATTAACTTGCTCCTGAGCTTCAAATTCAGAGACTTCTTGCGACACTTCACCTTGTGCTAGTACCATTTTTGGTTCCAATGGCTGAGTCACATGTAACTCATCTGCATAATTGTTTGGAATCTCAACTTCTGCAATTTCAATCTTTTCACTGGGTTCTGTTGGTGAGAGATTCTGCAACAAGGAATGAGAATTTGTGAAATTTTTATTATAAGTTTGTCCTTGCTGATGTGTTAGTATTTACTTTAATGATGCATAGAGGTTGTAATACAAATAAATAAAACTTTGAAATTGAAAAAAGGTTAAAAGACATTATTTTAACCTCTACTTTTGGAATCCCATTGTCTTTGATAACATCAATATCTACTGATTTCTCTTCTTCATTAACTTGGTCTTCAGGTTCACGGTTAGAGACTTCTTTCAACTCTTCACTTTGCATTAATGCTGTTTCTTGTTTCAATGAATGAGCGTTTGACTCGTCTGTATTCTTATTTTGGATCTCAACTTGTGCAGCCTTAATCTTCTCATTTGGATTGGCTGGTGGGAGATTCTGCAGTAGGGGAAAAGAATTTTATAAACTTTAATTATGTAGTTGTAATTCTTGATGTAATAACATTCGTTTTTATCATGATGTGTAAAGGACCTAGTACAGAAAAATAAAACTTCAGAATTGAAAATAGCTCGAGACTAATTTTTTTTTTCCACCTCCTCTTTTGGAGTTCCATCATCTTTGACAGCATCAATTTCTACTGATAACTCTTCTTCATTAACTTGCTCTTGAGGTTCAAAATCAGAGATTTCTCGCAACACTCCACCTTGTGCTAGTATCGTTTCTTGTTCCAATGTATGAGTTACATTTAACTCATCTACGTTTTTGTTTGGAGTCTCAACTTCAGCAATTTCAGTCTTTTCACTGGGTTTTGTTGGTGTGAGATTCTGCAAAAAGGAATGAGAATTTGTTTAACTTTTCTAGTAATTTGTCCTCGTTGATTTTGTAGTATTTATTTTCATGAACCATAGAGGGAATAATACAAATAAACAAAATTTTGAAATTGAAAAAAAGTGAAAAGGCATTATTTTAACCTCTATTTTTGGAATTCCATCGTCTTTGACGGCATCAATGCCTACCAATTTCTCTTCTTCATTAACTTGGTCTTGAGGTTCAAGGTCGGAGACTTCTTGCAACTCTTCACCTTGCACTAATTTTGCGTATCCTTCCAATGAAGGAGTTGCATTTAACTCATCTAATAGTGAGAGATTCTGCAACAATAGGTGAGAATTTTATAAACCTCATTTGTATAGTTGTCATTGTTAATGTTGTAGTATTCACTTTCATCATGATGTGTAAAGAATTTGATAGAAATAAATAAAAATTTAGAATTGAAAAGGTGCAAGACTTTTTTTTTTTTTTGTACCTCTTTTGGAATCTCATAATCTTTGACAACATCAATGTTTAATGATTTCTCTTCTTCCTTAACTTGCCCTTGAGGTTCAAAATCAGAGACTTCTTGCGACACTTCACCTTGTGCTTGTACTGTTTCTTGTTCCCATGAATGAGTAGCATTTAACTCATCCACATTCTTGTTTGGAATATCAACTTCTGAAACGTGAATATTTTCACTAGGTTCTGTTGGTGGAAGATTCTGCAATAAGGAATGAGAATTTGTGATAAGTTTATCCTTTTGATATGTTAGTATTTACTTTCATGATGCATTAAGGGTGAAATACAAATAAATAAAACTTTGAAATTGAAAAAAGTTAAAGGCATTCATTTAACCTCTACTTTTGGAATTCCATCTTCATTGATGGCATCACTGTCTACTGATTTTTCTTCTTCCTTAACTTGGCCTTGAGGTTCAAGGTTCGAGACTTCTTGCAAATCTTCACCTTGCACTAATTTTGGGTCTTGTTCCAACAAAGGAGTTGCATTTAACTCATCTACATTCTTGTCTTGGATTTCAGTTTCTGTTTTTTTAATCTTTTCATTCAGTTCTGCTGGTGAGAGATTCTGCAACATGTGATAAGAATTTTATAAACTTTAGTTAGACAATTATCATTGTTGATGTTGTAGTATTCACTTTCACCATGATGTATAAAGAACTTGATAGAAATGAGTAAAACTTTAGAATTGAAAAGGTTCAAGACTAAATTTTTTTAACCTCTTTTGGAATTCCATCATCTTTGATAGCATCAATGTCTAGTGATTTCTCTTCTTCTTGAACTTGCTCTTGAGGTTCAAAATCAGAAACTTCTCGCAACACTTCACCTTGTGCTAGTACCGTTTCTTGTTCCAATGAATTAGTCGCATTTAACTCATCCAAATTCTTGTTTGGAACCTCAACTTCTGAAATGTGAATATTTTCATTGGGTTCTATTGGTGGGAGATTCTGCAATAAGGAATGAGAATTGTGAAACTTTTGTTATAAGATTGTCCTTGTTGATGTGTTAGTCTTTACCTCCATTATGCGTTAAGGGTGCAATACAAATAAATAAAACTTTGAAATCGAAAAAGTTAAAGGCATGATGGCATCAATGTCTACCAATTTCTCTTCTTCATTAACTTGATCTTGAGGTTCAAGGTTGGAGACTTCTGGCAACTCTTCACCTTGCACTAATTTTGCATCTTGCTCCGATGAAGGAGTTGCATTTAACTCATCTACATCCTTATCTTGGATCTCAGCTTCTATGGTTCCAATCTTCTCATTTGGTTCTGCTGGCAAGAGATTCTGCAACAGGAGATAAGAATTTTATAAACCTTATTTGTACAATTGTCATTGTTGATGCTGTAGTATTCACTTTCATCATGATATGTAAAGAACTTGATACAAATAAATAAAAATTTAGAATTCAAAAGGTTCAAGGCATTTTTTTTTACCTCCTCTTTTGGAATCTCATCATCTTTGACAGCATTAATGTTTAGTGATTTTTCTTCTTCCTTAACTTTCCCTTGAGGTTCAAAATCAGATACTTCTCGCGACACTTCACCTTGTGTTTGTACTGTTTCTTGTTCCCATGAAGGAGTCGCATTTAACTCATCCACATTCTTGTTTGGAATCTCAACTTCTGAAATGTGAATATTTTCACTGGGTTCTATTGGTGGCTGATTCTGCAACAAGGAATGAGAATTCGTGAAATGTTTGTGATAAGTTTGAACCTGTTGATATGGTAATATTTACTTCCATGATGCATTAAGGGTGTAGTCCAAATAAATAAAATTTTGAAATTGGAAAGAGTTAAAGGGATTGTTTTAACCTCTACTCTTGGAATTTCATTGTCTTTGATGGCATTACTGTTTAGCAATTTCTCTTCTTCCATTATTTGGTCTTGAGGTTCAAGGTTGGAGACTTCTCGCAACTCTTCATCTTGCACTAGTTCTGTTTCTTGTTCCAATGAAGGAGTTGCATTTAACTCATCTATACTCTTATCTTGAATCTCAGCTTTTGCAGTTCCAATCTTCTCGTTCAGAGTTGCTGGTGAGAGGTTCTGCAACAAGAAATAAGAATTTTACAAACTTTAGTTATACAATTCTCATCATTGATATTGTTGTATTCACTTTCATCTTGATGTGTAAAAAATTTGATACAAATAAATAAAACTTTAGAATTCAAAAGGTTCAAGACTAAAATTCTTTTTTAACCTCATCTTTTGGAATTCCATCATCTTTGATAACATCAATGTCTTGTGATTTCTCTTCTTCATTAACTTGTTCTTCAGGTTCAAAAGCAGGGACTTCTTGTAACACTTCATCTTGTGCTAGTACCGTTTCTTTTTCCAATGAATGAATCGCATTTAACTCATCTAAATTCTTGTTCGGAATCTCGACTTCTGAAATATGAATATTTTCACTGGGTTCTATTGGTGGGGGATTCTGAAACAAGGAATGAGAATTTGTGAAACTTTTGTGATGAGTTTGTCCTTGCTAATGTGTTAGTCTTTACTTCATGATCCATTAAGGGTTAAATACAAATAAATAAAACTTTGAAACTGAAAAAAATTAAAGATAAGTTGGCATCAATGTCTACCGATTTCTCTTCTTTATTGACTTGGTCTTGAGGTTCAAGGTTGGAGACTTCTCGCAACTCTTCACCTTGCACTAATTTTGTGTCTTGTTCCAATGAAGGAGTTGCATTTAATGCATCTACATTGTTATCTTCAATCTCAACTTCTCCAGTTCCAATTGGTTCTGCTGGTGGGAGATTCTGCATTAGAGATAAGAATTTAATAAACTTTAGTTATACGATTGTCATTGTTGACGCTGTAATATTCACTTTCATCATGATGTGTAAAGTATTAGTACAAATAAATAAAACTTTAGAATTGAAAATTTTCAAGACTAATGTTTTTTTTTTTAACCTTATCTCTTGGAATCCCATCATCTTTGACAGCATCAATGTCTACTGATTCCTCTTCTTCATTAACTTGCTCTCGAGATTCAAAATCAGAGACTTCTTGTAGCACTTCACCTTGTGCTAGTACCGTTTCTTGTTCTGATGAAGGAGTCACATTTAACTCATCTACATTCTTGTTTGGAAACTGAACTTCTGAAATTTGAATCGTTTCACTGGGGTCTGTTGGTGGGAGACTCTGCAACAAGGAATAAGAATTTGTGATGCTTTTGTGATAAGTTTTTCCTTGTTGATGTTGTAGTATTTACTTTCATTATGCATAGAGAGTGCATTACAAATACATATAACTTTGAAAGTGGAAAATTTTAAAGTGAAATAGTATATTAACCTCTACTTTTTGAATTCCATCATCTTTGATAGCATCAATGTCTATCAATTTCTCTTCCTCATTAATTTGGCTTTGAGGTTCAAGGTTAGAGATTTCTCGCAACTCTTCATGTTGCACTATTTTTGCTTCTCTTTCAAATGAATGAGTTGCATTTAAGTCATCTACTTTCTTGTTTTGATCAACTTCTACAGTTTCAATCTTCTCATTTGGTTCTGTTGGGGGGAGATTCTGCAACAAGGAAAGAAAATTTTGTAAATTGTTGATGTTGTAGTATTCACTTTAATCCTGATGTGTAAAGGACCTAATAGGCTAATACAGATAAATAAAACTTTAGAATTCAAAAAAGTTTAAGACTATTTTTTTAACCTTCTCTTTTGAAATCCCATCATCTTTGACAGCATCAATGTCTATTGATTTCTCTTCTTCGTTAATTTGGTTTTGAGGTTCAAAGTTAGAGACTTCCCCCAATACTTCACCTTGTGCTAGTACCGTTTTTTGTTCCAATGAATGAGTCCCATTTAACTCATCTACATTCTTGTTTGGGATCTTGACTTCTGAAATTTCAATCTTTTCTACGCTCTCTGTTGGTTGGAGATTCTACAAGAAGGAAAGAGAACTTGTGAAACTTCTATGATACGTTTTTCATTGTTGATATTACAGTATTCTCTTTCACAATGCATAAATGGTGTAATACAAATAAAAAAAAAAAAAAAACTTTTGAATTAAAATGGGTTCTAGATAAATATTTTTTCAACCTCTACCTTTGGAATTCCATCATCTTCTATAGCATTAATGCCTACTAATTTCTCTGCTTCATTAACTTGGTTTTTCGGTCCAAAGAATGAGACATCTGGTAACTCTTCATGTTGTAATATTGTTGTTTCTGGTTTCAATGAATGAGTCACATTTAACTCATCTCCATTCTTGTTTTGGGTCTCAATTTTCTCTATTTGAATCTTCTCATTCAGTTCTGTTGATGGGAGATTCTGCAACAATGGAAGATAATTTGTGAAGCTTTTTTGATACATTTGTCATTGTTGATATTGCAGTATTCATATTAATGATATATAAATGGTGCAATGCAAATAAATTTAAGACTAATTTTTTTAACCTCCTCTATTGTAATTCCATCATCTTTGATAGCATCAATGTCTACTGATTTCTCTTTTTCAGCAACTTGGTCCTGAGGTTCAAAGCCAGAGACTTCTTGCAACTCTGCACCTTTTACTAGTACTGTTCCTTGTTCCAATGAATGAGTTGCATTTAACTCATCCACATCCTTGTTTGGGATCTCTACTTCTTCAATTTCTATCTTCTCAGTTGGTTCTGTTGGTGGGAGATTCTGGATAAGGAAAGAAAATTTGCAAAATATTAGTTATATAATTATTATTGTTGATTCAGCAGTATTCATTTTCATAATGTGTAAAGGACCTAAAACAAATAAATAAAACTTTTGAATTGAAAAAAAGTTTAAAGACTAATTTGTTTAACCTCTTCTCTTGGAATTGCATCATCACTGCTAGTATCAATGGCTATTGATTTCTCTTCTTTCTCCTTTTTGTGAAAGCATTCTTCATTATTTTCAGTGGATCTATCATCTTTGGCACATGTAATTGTTTCAGAGCAATCACTTGAAGCATTTGCACTTGTCTCCTCAGAAACCATTTCCAAAGATGTTTTTATCTTTTCATTCCCGAGTTCACCTTTGCTGTGTTCTGCAGCAGTTACTGCATCATTGATGATGTGTTCAGATGTTACAATGGCATGCCCATCATCGTCTTTGCTCTCCACTGCTGATGCCTCTATTACAGCCGGCTCCTCTGCTATGTTTGGCTTACCTTCCTCGTATCTTACATTCAAACTATCAAGCTTTTGCTCAGGAGCCATCTCATCCTTAACTTTTTCACCTTCACTGCTATCAGCTTGAGCTGTTTTCTCAAGTATTTCAATGTGACCTCTTCCCTGTGGACTTCTCTCAACGACATCCTCTGACCAATTTCCTATGACCGCTTTAGATATCTCAGTTTTGTCTACTTTCTGCAAACACATTTCTTCTGTCTGTGTGACAGAAGGAATATCTGCATGATTCTTCTGGGTTTCATTCATGAACAAGGTCACGTCTTGCATATTCTCATTTAAGTTGATTGTGTCTTGGCTTTCCTCTTTGCTTGCTATAATGGATGTGTCTTCTAGCTTGTCTCCTACTTTAAGCCCAGCCTCTTCAATGCTTGAAACAGATGGACTGTCAAGTTTGTTCTCCACATTCTCTGTGATTGCAGAGTTTGCTTCTCTATCATTCTGAATGTCTATACTTGCTGCCAATATTGTGGAGGCTTGTTCATTTGCATCACCTCCGATGCCTCCTTTCTCACATTCTATCTTTTCAATGGTGTTGGCCACATCAGGGCCCTTCTCCTCATCCAAGAAACTGGAGCAACCATTAGCTTCCTTCTCTTCTACTCCTCCAGAATTTTTTTGTTCATTGTTTTCTTCAATAGGTGAAATTTCAGTGCTGGACACTTTGTCTTTATTTTCAATTTTTAGACAAGCATCTGCGCTTGTTTCAGCATTGGCGTCCAAGTTGTGGACTGTCAGTTCAGGTGTGTGAATCAAAGCTGCTCCATGCTGATCTGAGCTGGCCTCAAGTATCATTGCTTCTTTACTAGTTATGAGTTCAGCATCCTTGTCTTCTTCATCGTTCTGCAAACCACTAGTTTCTTTTTCAATAATCTTGGGGTTTTCTTTGATTGAATAAGCTTCAATGTGGTCTGACAGTTTCTCCTCTCTTGAAGTTTCCTCTTCTCCAACCTTGAGGCATAGTTCCTCAACCTTCTCCCTCTTTAAATGAATTCCTGTAGAATCTGAAATTTCATTGCTCCCTTTTTCGCTTATCTCTTCTGTCTTGCCCACATGTTTATTTTCCTTACTTCCTGTCTCTTCTGCAGTCTTAGAATTTTCATCTTCCAGTATCTGTTTTTCATTCTCCACCATTTCCTTCTCTGTTTGGTATGGTATGTCATCGACCTGACAAGTTTCTTGTTTTCTGCTGGTTTCTTCACCAGGAACTTTGGTGATTGAGGGTGATTCAAAAAAAATTTCACCCGCTGTCATGCCAGCATTGCCTTTAAAGCCACTATCCAGAGTCTCTACATTACTTGCTACTTCCATGTTTCCTGATTTTACAAAGTAATCTGCAGTTTCAGGAGGTTGGTTAAATTCTCCTGGGGTCAAGTATCTGTTAACTCCTTTTTCCTGCATAAAGAAAAATGTGTGCTTACAATTATAGAAAGAATGTATATATATCACCTTTGGCACAAACAAACATTCACTGGCTTCATAAATAATTGATTAGTGTAAATTCATTGGAGAAAACAGAGGAAGTAATTCAATCATTAAGATCACTAGTAGAAAGCTTTGCGCATAACAGTGGTTCTCATGATATGGAGGGTGTAGCTAACCCTTGCATTACTATATTAAATTGTTGACTTGAAAAAGATAAATGAATATCTAACTTGGAAATTTTGCGGATGGACTATAAAGAATATGCTTAAAATATTGTGTGCATGCATGTCAAGCATTTAGCGAAGCTGTCGTGGAGTTGTGGTGAGACATAAGGAAAAAGGTGGATTAAACATCGATTAATTATGAGGAAGAGACTTAAAATAGAAAAAATGAGGACTCCAAAACATTACTATGCATGCTGCTGGAAGGGCATCTCAGAAATCTAACCATTAAGATATCAAGAAGATCTTTGTGATGCATTAATATTATAAATAAAATATTTATGTACGGAGTGGTTATAAACTTCCAAGTCATGATAGCATGAAATCATGAATATTTGGATTTTGGATGTTTGCTAGTCTAAGTTTGCTATAAGTTCTAACATACTTAGAAATTCATCCATGGTTTGCAGCAATCAGGACTGATAAAGATATAAAAGACGCTCTAATCCACAGTAGCATTTATAAGGTTTCTTAAAACTAATACTAAAGATGTAAAGAATTTAGTATATTATGATGAGTCCCTTTTGGTTTCTATTCTCTTCCTTTTTGGAAGAAAGATATATAAAAATTTCTGTGGGGGTAATAAGGCAAATAAAGGCTGGAAACTTTTTTTGCTTCTTGTATTGATAGAAAAGGAAAAAAAAATAATCTAAACATCTCTGCTTGTACACTAATTGCTACATTAATTATTGACTTCCTCACTGATCTTTCATTTCAAAGTTGTTTTGCTACTCTCATCTTTTCAATGATCTTGTAAAACCGTTGTGCTTTCCTGAATGTTTCCGATGATTCTAATGACAAGGAATCTAACATTCTTTGCATATAATTATATACAGCAAAAGATGCAGTAAAAGGCATGCAGTAGAGGAAGAAGGTGATCTTACATACCAATAAAGATGCAGGCTCTGGAATATCAGCTTCTGTTTCCATTTCATGCAGGACTAGTCGGAACGTTTTGTGACTCCTGATTTAAACTCTCAGAGGTAAACTTAAGATGTCTTTGTTATGCAGGGATCTCTCGTCCCTGCACTTGCGAGTCTTTTAAACTTTGAATGTGTGGATCATTAGGTACATGTAATAATCTGCTGATGGTTATATTACTAAAGTAGGCTAGTAAGTGACAAAATGCCACTTGGTATATTCTAATGTATTGGTGAGTTGTCAAGATATGCAATGGTCCTACTGGTTGACCAGTCACATGCTCTAGTAACCAATACAGCTTTAGTGAAATCGCAGAGTCACATTCTATCAATTTTTCTTAGACTTAAAATTTAAGATCTTTCCACCAACAGAAAGAAACTGCAATGCTTTTTAACAGTTTTCTTTTTGTCCGGACGCTATATAAGTTGTCGTGTGGGATTCTAGCTCCTTTTTTTGACTATAATTGGTTTGAGATTATATACCCTTTTCAGCACAGAGTTTTTATGATTCAAGGCAAGAGTCTCTTATGTTCCTTACAGAAAGGCAGTGGTATGCCCTCTCCTTATATCAATGTGTTTGACCCTCTACTGTTAAAACTGCGTCCGAGGAATGAATTTGTTTTATTTGCAATATTTGCATCTACTGGAATAGTCCTAGTATGCAAAAAGGGTCAAATTTTACTGTGATCATGTTCATGTTTCTATTTCATACTTGAATTTTACTTGCATCATGCATATCGAATTCAAATTCGAAGTGAGATTAAGCAAAAGGATTACCTTCCATATCAGAAGTGATATTGAAGCAAGATCCTTTTTTTTTCTAGTTATTTTAGTGACTTTGATTTTAAGAAGTCACTTCACTTGTATCAGTAAAATTGTCATCTCCAATTATATTTTGATTTGGTGGACGATATAATTCAAGATTAGCTTCAAATTAGTCTAAAAGCAATGAATTCTAGGAGGAAATTTTTCTACAATGTTAGTGGTTGTAATTAAGTCACTCTTGTACAGGTTAGATCCCACAATTATAACAAGTTCATCAATAATATTTGAAGTAACTATCAAGGGTAATTCTCATCTAAACAAAGCAAGAAGGAATCTTTTGCAGGTATAAAACATCAAAATCATAGTTGGCTATCATGGAGGGTCCTACCATTAGGTGTCCCAGAAATCCAACCTCTCCTTTTTATATGAACTTTCAATGTAAGCATTAGTTAATGAAAATTGAAGTTATAATATGATAATTGCAGTTATACTATTGATTGATTAATGATGTCACATGTGAAGGTAGTTATTATATTTTTTTTAAGGTCATAACCTTATTACTATATATGTTGTCAACTAATCAGATTGCATCTGCATATCTATGCTACTTCAAGTTTGTGCCCTTAGGATTATATTATTTGGTTCATTAGGAGGTGTTTAGCTTAGTTAAAATAAAAGGAAAAGGACGTCAAAAAGGGAAAAACAAAGAATGAAACTAAACTTTTCTCTCTTAAAAACTTTCAGATTATAATATTGTAGCTTGATGATCGAGTGTTTGTCTTAAATTTAATTTTTAGCAGTATTTTTTTAATCAAATATTTGATAGACTGTAATAAAATGTAATATAACGTAAATTTAAACTTGTTTATGGTTCGGATTTAATTTTGAAAAATATTAAATTTTTTAAAAGCTTAACTTGTATGATACATAATTTTCTTTACAAGTTAAGGTTGGACGAACAGTTTCAAATGCAATAAAATGAATTTCAAGTGTAATTGAGTTGAAATTTAGCACGAAACATGGAAGCTCAAAATGGAGGCTTAGAGAAAATTCTTGTATGTATTATTGCTGATGTGGATGGCGGTGATGGCACAACAAGATGATGTGGATGGTGAGCCATTGACAGCCAAGTCGGCTAATTGATGATGTAATTAACCATAGACCATATCCACCGTCCATGTGGCAAAAGTCTAAAAATGTAGGCAGAATTAGAATGCTTTTTGCATCCAATTAGATGGTTTTTTGTGTTTATAATAATAATAGTAATTAGTATTATATTATTATTAGTATTATTCTTGATCCAACATATGCTTGTGTGTAAAGTTGCATAAGATACCAAGAAAACAAATCCTAATCAAACCGACCAAACAAGACAATTGTCTTTAATGGCCGCCCATGCAAGCCTGCAAGGATTATTCATACCACTTCTTATTGATTTTGCTTTTTGTTCACAAAGTTAATAAAATTGTTTAGAAATTTTCAATATATATATATATTTTTTTTACCTTTGGTGGCAGAATATGCAAGTGCCTTAGCCTTTTTTAGTAGATCAATGACCAGAATCGGCATCCACCATGTCTTGTACTATGATTAGAATTTTGAAATTAAAAGAAAGATAAAATCAATCAATCAATCAAATCTTGTCTTAGCATAAAATGACTTGAAATTTTCACCTCACAAAAAAATTGTATGGGTAAACTTCCCTTTCTCAATCATGTGTATTTAAATAAATTTTGAACTTTTCATATTACTATTACAAATGCTTATAATTTTTGGCCATTACAATAGTAATTAAGTCAATAATGAATGTTTGTTTTGTTATAAATAAAGTTTTTTTTCCCTTTGTTTATCAGTAAATTAGCATCACGAGCTAACTTTTATATACCATATGATCTGACTCCAATAATTGAATCTTAGTATAATATAGAAAATTAATGTTTTACATTTTCACTTATTTTTGGCTTAAAAAATTTTTTATGTGCAAAGAAAATCATTATTTTGAATGTTTTGATTAGTTTCAAAGATAGATTTTTTTTTTTTTTTTTTTCTAATCTCCAAAACCATATTAAGAATGGTTTTATTGATTTTTGGTTAGAACATTTAAGATGGTGTTTCATAAAAAGAACAACTATTATAATTTATAACTATCTCAAGTAGAACTTAATCATGGAATGGAAAGTTAATTTAACAAAATTAAGAGACTAATTGCTTTACTTAGTAGTGCATATATTGTTTCATTTGAAGTGCTAAGAATGCCAATTAAGTGATTTGATACATGACCCAGAAGGCAAAAGTATCTGGGCAAAATTTTGCATTAAAGTAATTAAATCAAATAGCTTGATAAAATCAATAATAAACATCCTTTGATATGGTAATTTAGGTTTCACCATTTATGGCCATCTAAAATAGCTAAGCTTGGATGCTATTTATCTCTATCTCTATCTCCTTAATTCTTGCTAACTATCACTATCATTACAACTCATAAAAACCCACATTCCCTAAAATGGAATTAGATAAAAGGACAATAACACACCGCCAATGGGTCCTATCTGATATGAACTGAGCTTATCTTGTGCTCTATCATATTCATGTGTACCTCCCCTCCCTAGTCATGATAAGCTCAATAAATCATAATTTAAATTTCTCTCCCAATACTTTAAAAAAAAAACAAAAAACAAAAAAATTAGCTATGTACCTAGCCTTGGCCACGGGCTGGTTCAAAATTAAACCGAATCGGTAAAAAATTGAATCTAAAATCATAGTTACAATTCCAGTCTTTCTTACCTTAAACTTGAACTAAAATCGCCAGTTTAGTTTCAGTTCAAACAATTACTCAAAGTTTTTACCTTTGGTTTTTAAGGAGTAATTTTTATAAACAAAATAATAATAATAAATTGGTACGAATCAAAATTAAAATCGAACCGTCTATCTATGGTATAATTTTGATTCTATAAAATTTTGAACCGAAATCACCGGTCCAGTTACAGTTTTGATTCGATTTGAAACAGTGTCCGGAGCATATACCCAATCTACAATAAATAATGTTAGATATCATGAGTGGGTATGATTAAATATTTATGTTATTTTTTTTATAAAATATTCTTGACATATTAATTTATGATCATAAAAACAAAAAAAATATATATATATTCATGATTTGTAATTGTATTTTTTTAAAATTCCTTTTTTTTTTTTTTTTTATAAATTGAGATTTATGATCCATCCACAAACAAGTGTATTATTCCGTAACTTTCAAATATGCCTTAAAAAACAATTGTTATGATGCCTATGGTTTTTATTTGACATTAAGGTTAAACTTTCTTTTCTAAAAAACATCATTTTATATATTATTAGGAAAAATAATTTGAAAATGTTACATTATTATTTAACTGTTTTATCACTTTTATAATTAGAACATGTAAAATTTATTTTTAAAATAAATTTAATAATTTTCATTTTTAACTTAATATTATTCTCCATAACAACTTATATCCTTATTCAATATTCAAGGATTTAAATTTTACATTTATAAGGGGCATCGACCTTCCACATCAGTAATGTAAAGTGTGTGTGT